>JAOVVI020018335.1:0-10386 GCA_028571085.2 Nepenthes alata
TTGGATATTTCTCCATCTTTCACTGTGAATATTTTGGAGAGTTTGAGTCCACAAGCAGGTTGATCTTGGGTAAAGGAAAGCTGTCTTTTGGGTAGGCTTTATTAACATCGATGAAGTCAACACACATTTGTCATTTTCTATTATTTTTCTTTACTAGGACAACGTTGGAGAGCCAGTCTGGGTATTGGACTTTCTCTAATGAAACCAGCGTCTAACAGCTTATTTACCTCTTCCTGGATAGCGATCAGCTTCTCCACAGAGTAGTTCCTCCACTTCTACCTGATAGGCTTACGGTCAAGATCAAGGCCCAATTTGTTGATCATTACTCTGGCCGAAATTTTAGGCATGTCAGCGGGAGTCCACGTGGAGACGTCAGCGTTCTGTTGTAAGAACACAATTAGCTCATTGCATAGTATCTCGGTGAGTGAGCTACCGATCTGTACGCACCTTTTTGAGGCTTCTAGATTCGGTGGGATTAGATCGGTTGTCTTACCAGACTGTGCTTGTTGTAGGTTTCTTCATCTCGATGGTCAAGTTCTCCTATCGCCTTTGTGCTGCTACTCGGAACGATCTGGGACATGTAACATGTCCGCCCAGTGACTTGATCACCTAATACTTCACCAATACCGCATGCTGTCAAAAATTTTATCTTGAGGTATGATATTATAGTGACAGTTCTGAACGCTGTTAGGCATAGATAGCCTAGTATTGCATTGTACACAGAAGGCAAGTCGACGACCAAGAAGGTGAGTATTCGACTTGCCATTCTTGGATACGTGTTTAGGGCGACCTCCAACTGGATCGTTCCTTGGACGGCCACTAATTTGTTGTCAAGGATATAGACTCTTTTTTAAACCAAGTTTAAAAAATATATCAAGATAAAATAAATCTCAGAAACTTTCATAAAATACAACCTGGGGATCTGCATGGAGGGAGATTACTTAGCTCATGTCATTATCACTAAAACTAATGACGTTGTCTTTTATGTGCTGCTTCTTTTGCCCAGTTTGCTACTCCTTGTGATCTGCCAGGGTCCTGACCGGTCGGGTTGTGATCATATTAACCACTCTGACTGTGACCCGGTCCATGGGGGGAAGGCTCTTGTCCTTCATCGCCTGAGGTGCTAGAACTCTGTCTAGGGTTTCTGATGAACCTGGTGAGGTGTCTCCTCCGGATGAGCTTCTCAATCTCCCGCTGAAGTGTATTGCAATCTTTCATGGAGTGTTCAAGAGATCGATGAAAATTACAGTACTTGACTGGATTTCCTCCCTCAGCTTTCTTAAGCGGTTTTGGCCACTTAAGAAACTTCTCCCCATGGATCCCGGTCCTGTGCTACTTCCAGTAGGAGTGATTACCATCGTTGTACTTTCTCTTTCCCATAGTTGGGAGAGAGCGAGGCTGTTCATTCTGCACGAAATGCTTAGCCTCGTTGGCCTCTTCTACTTCTGCGTAGGCCTTAGTGATAGATTCTACCTCCCAGAAGGTCTGGAAATTCTTATACGCTAGGTGCCTAAAGAAGTCCCATTGCATTAAAGTAGAGATGAAATAGCCAAGTTTCATCTTTTCTATGTGCCTGGGAAATTTTCTCGCCTCCACTAAGAAGCAAATCAGGAACTTCCACAGTTTCTCTCCCTACTTCTGCTTGACATGGGAGAAATACCAAGGCTACTTCTCTTTCCAGCGGCTATAGGCGTATTATGCCGAGAAAAGGTCAATGAGCTCTCAAAAACTCCGAATCAAATCTGATGGGAGATAATGAAACCAGATGCGGGCGTCTCCCTTTAGTGTAAGAGAAAAGTAGTGGCACATAGTTGCGTCCTCCAACCCTTGTAGACTCAGATGGGTGCAAAAATAATTCAGGTGATCTAAGGAATCAGTACTCCCATCGTAAGAGCCAAGAGTTGGCATCTTAAACTTGGCCGGCATGGGACGGTTCAAGATCTTTGCCGTGAAGGGAGATCTATCTTGATATGTAGCGTGTTCGTCATCCTTGAACATGCGCTCTAAGATCTTTTCCACCATTGAATCTGTACCGGTGGCATTGCCAGTCCTTTTGGAGTTGAGGTAGGCTCTCAATTCCATTCTTTCTCTGGCATGGCGAGTAGTCAGTCGGCTACTGCCATCAGCGGATCTAACAATCCTAAAGGCTCCCTCCTAAGCCTGAGAGGAGGCATCCACCTGAGAATATTGGGGATTCCTCCGTTCTGGACTCTACTCTGGAGTCCTATTGCCCAAACATCCATCAAGCCTTGAACGGCTCTGGGCATGTGAGGCCTCCGGAGTCTGAGTGTTGCTCGGCCTCCTAGCCATCTTGGACGGCTTCTTTTTTTTTTGGCTTCCTCTCTTGGAGGCCGGAGTAGTGACTGCTAAGGCGGGAGCCCCCTGCTGTGCGTTCTCCTGACGGGCGCATAGCATCTAGAGTATTTTGTTCATGTTGCTCATGTGCTCCACCAGATTCTGAAAAAAGGGGGCTGGCACCCCGTTGACCAGGTTACCAACAACATGATCCTAGTCGAGTGATACCACATCTCTAGCGGGTTCACTAGCCTATACCCTGGTGTTCACCATTCTAATTGATGACACTAGATTAGAGTGTGAAATTGAGAGAAGTAATAGAGAAAAATGGTTGGCTTTTTGTAAGATTTCTCACAGACGGTATCAATAATGCGTCCTAGATTCATACTTCGAACAGATTTGGGTCAAGTCGATCATCTGAATCTAACTCTGTCCACTGAGTCTGAATTATGTACACCTCAATTATGAACAAGAGGTCAGGTGAAAGTAAAGGATGCAATGAGGATGTAGAGAGCGTTTGTGATTGAAGAGTGTTCTCGTTGAGAGAGGCTTTGGTGGCTCGTGAGGAGCGTAGACTCTAGGCACTGTGTTTGTTAGGAACGTAGTGACAAAGAGAACATGCGAGCTTTGTAGTAGAGAACTTTTTGTGGGAAAATGACAACGTGCCTTAAAGTGAGGACTCTATGGTCTTTTATAGTTACTGTGCTATGCGACCTTCCTTATACATAAAGGCTTGATTCCCACACTCTGATGGGATTGCTGCCTTTTCTAGCGTTGAGCCTTTATGGCAGTAACGGCCATTGTCTTGATTATTTTTCTTCTGTGTTCTGTAACCGTTAGGGTTTACTGTAAATAGGAGGAGGATTCTGGTACTTTTCTGCAATGATGCGCATTGAATCTACTAATGGCCGTTACAATTGAGATTGTCTTCTGTAAAGAGCGTGAAATCAGGGAAGAAAACCATTGTTGGTCGATGATGATTCTATGTGTCAAACTAGGCTTGGCTCACTTGAGGTTTGGCCTTCAAACGATCAACTAGTCTCACTTCTGGTCAATGGAAGCGTTGACTTTCTCAAGGGCAAGTCGTCCGTCCTACTCTTGGATTTTTCCTGGCTCAGTTACCATTTCGTCCGATAAATAGTGGGCGTTGACCATCCAGGTATAAGTGGGCCGTTGTGAATCTGGGCCGTTCCTCCTTATTGGGCCAGCCCATTATTGGCTTACCAATCACAAGTAGTTAATATACCTTACAATTAATAAAAATAATCAGACTACCTATATCTAGAAGGCCACTTAATCTAGACATTACAAATAGTTAAACTATTTAATTTTTAATTAAAATAATTACTCAAATCATAATCAATTCATCATTTTTTTAAAAATTATATTTGACAAATATTATAATTATAAATACACCTACTTTTTATGAAAATAATAAGAATAATCTGGATAATAAATATAGAGTTTTAGCCTCTCATCACCTAATCATGGACAAATTAGTTAGTGTTGTCCTCAATCTTTCTTTATCTAAAATCCTTATTCTCCTCACCAATTTCAATCTTTTAGAAAAAAAATTTTAACATAAATATTGAAGAATATATCGATGAGTGAGTCTCATATTATTTTATTTTTTATTTGATGTTGTAGGATATAAAATCCAGATAAAAAAATATAATAGTTAAAACCTAATTTCATTCAAATTACTATCTAAATTCTATGTACATATCATATTATGAATTTGTTAAAAAAAATGAATTGATGAAACACCAAATAATTAGAAAATATATAAAGAGTGTCCGAAAATATTGATAAAATTTACTTTTATTAATATTAGGTTTTTTTGTAATCTCAAATCTATAAAAATTCGTTATCGAGCGGATAATTACACGACTCATTGAAGAATGCTAAACTCCAAAATTTAAAATAGATTCTTTATTTTGATGAAAAAATTAAAAATTTTATTCATATTTATATTTATCTAATTTAATAAATTTAAAATCATTATTTATAAAAATTAGTATAAAATAATTATTTTTCAACCTTAAATTTAACATAAGATTTGTATCTTATGAGTAAGGTATAAAAACACTTTTTTATATTTTTGTAAATATTATTCAAAATTTATTACTTGAGAAAAATATAAGTTTAATCTATAAAAATTGGATGAAGGTTTAACAACTTAGTTGAACAAAAGTACTTCCCTTCTGACCAACTTAAAGATCCAACCGAATTGAAAGAGGATAATTGTTTAGTAGATATTTTTTAAATATTTTTTTAATAAATAATATTTTATTAATTTTTAATTTAATAGATTTATATAAAAATTATGACCGAATAAATTAGAATAGTTTTATGAATAGTATCTAGAGAGTGGCACTTTAATAGTTTCATGGAAGACAATCCTACATTACTATTGACCATACTATTTAATCAATAAGCTTATATTTATTTAATATTATTTATTTATTATACTGAGTTTAATATCAATCATTTGAACTTTAGATGTAATAAGCAATTGATTGATTTTTTTTTTCTTTTTTTTATCAAAATCAAAATTTAAAGAAACCCAAAAAGTAATAGTTAGGTAAAAATTTTAAGATAAATTTTAACCTTAATATCCTTAAATGAACTATAACCAAAATTTTTATATGGTGTTAATTTGAAATATTCAGGCAACTGTTATGCCTCAATACATTTTAGGAAGAACCAACCAGTTCTCGAATCGAGCCTGTTGATCCTTCGACATCAATTGATTTGGGTCTCCATTTAGTTCTCGTCATTTCTTTTTCCATTGGTTTAGGTAGAGACTCATTGTAAACTTGTTTGAAAGCATTTTTATTTATCAATGGAGTTAAAAATCATGAATTGTCTCTTAATAAATATTAATTTTGGTCATAAATTCATCGATTATAATCTCTCTTGCTTGGCCTCCACCTAGTTACGAGTCATTATTATGTATCGAACTTATCAAGGTGATTCTTACCGCACCCTAATTACGAAAAAATATTTTTTTATTGATATTTGGGTGATTGTTACAAGAGTTAATATTTCGTTTGTGGTATGTGTCTTAATCTCCTCTTACTCGTATTATTTTGTTACTTGTTAACAATTATTTATCATTGCGGTGTTAATTTTTTTGAATAGATTAAGTAGAATTCTTTATATATTGACATATATGATAAAATAGAATTAAGTCTTGCTAGACACCTCGAGCTTTAAAATTATCAACGGATAAAAAATTTACATCATAGACATTCAATATTAATATATATCAACTGATATAATTAATATTAATATTGCCGTAACTAATAATCATTTCCATATTTTTACAGGTGATTACGTTTGACAAAATGCCAAAAGATGTGACAATGACATACGATGCTGTGTTGCATGCATCAGCATTTGATGCATGGAATTCTGACATTTGATGACGTGACGATACTTTCGAGGGTTTATCAATGAGCTCGGTAACATTATGTCATCATAAAAAAAATCTTATCCTCAATATTGAATGACGAAAAACCCTCACAAAATTCAACAATGATTCCCAAGCAGCCCTCTTCGATGACTAAGCTTACCATTAAACTAGCACTTGGGAAATGATCTAATCGTTGTGTAATCTCTTCTGAAATCTAAGCAGTTGGTGGGGTTGTAGGAGTGGCTGGGACCCCAGGCTTTGATGGACAAATCAACAGGGGGTAGATCGCATGGTCACCACGACATTGTTTTAGCAGAAAGACATGGAATGCATTATAAATTTTAGAATGAGACGGAAAATCCAACTGGTAGGCGACTACTCCAACTCGTTCTAGTACTCAAAATGGGCCATAATAACATTTTTCTAGTTTATTAGATTGCCGATGAATCGCCAAAGCTTGATGATAAGTCTGGAGTCTAACGTAGACCAAATCTCTAACATGAAATTCCTTGTCAGTCTGATGAGTATTCATCTAATTTTTCATGTGGAATTACGCCCTTGAAGGTTAGCTTTGAGAGCTGTGAGGACATTAGAACAATCAATGAGCAATTCGTTGACGAAAGCGGAGCCTTGGACATAATCGAGCTATGATGGAGGTGGCCGTCTGAACACGTTCTCAAAGGAACTCATCTTTTTAGAAGAATGCCAAGTTGCATTATAACTCCATTCATCCCATGACAAATACTAAACCCAAGAAGAATGATGTACAATGGTAAAACAGCACAGATAATCCTCGAGACAATGATTAACCACTTCGGTGTGCCCATTAGTTTAGGGATGATAAGAGTTGCTGGTGGACAAATGGGTACCCTATGATTTGAATAATTCCATCCAAAATGTACTCATAAAAATGGGGTTTTGGTCCGAGGCGATATCAATAGGAAACCAATGTAAGCGGCAAATATCCTTAACAAATGTTTCAGCGAGACTAGTAGCCATGAAATGGGTTCCCAAAGGTAAAAAATGAGCATATTTTGAAAGTCGATCCACCATCACAAAAATGACAATTTTGCCATGTGAAGGAGGTGGATAGGTAATAAAGTCCATAGAGAGGGATTCCCAAATTTTACTTGGAATAGGAAGCATATATAGTAGACCTTGCGAGGCAGTGTTGATGGGCTTAATTTGCTGATAGACCGAACAATTAATGACAAACTCTTAGATCTCTTTATGCGTCCGAGGCCAATAGAAAGTAACCACGATTCTGGTGAGAGTGCACTGGATGCTAGCCTGACCCCCAAGAGGGGAAGTATGGTATTAATGCATTATTAGTTCTTGTAAAGCAACTTTGTCGGGGACTAGAATATGTTTTTTTTGTATAAAACCAGACCATCACGCCTTGAATAACTCACATAATTGTTAGGTCGTTCTTGTATGGCTTTAGCAAAATTTGCCAAAACTGGATGCCGCACATAGAATTTGCCCAGAGCAGATAACATGGTTATTACTGGTTGGGAGACAGCTTGTAGAGAATGGTAGGATCCTTCAGTAGCTCTGGACAAAGTATCAGCAAGGCCATTTTCCTGTTTAGGTTGGTAGGCGATATCAAAATCGAATCCCAATAATTTAGTAATCCAATGTTGCTAATCCAGAGTATGGATGGATTGATTCAGCAAAGTCTTGAGTGGCTAATGGTTGATTTGAATAGCAAACTTAGCACCCAATAAATATTGGCGTCACTTTTTCATAGCCTTGGTAATGGTGCAGAGCTTCTTAATGTAAGTTGAGGAGGTCTGCAGTTTGGGATAAATCTGTTTGTTGAAATAGGTAATCAGATGGCTAGCTTGAAGTAGTATGGCTTCAATGCTAGTCCGAGATGCATTTCTTTGAATTATGAAAGGCTTGGAGAAGTCAAGTAAGGCCAAGATAGGGGCTATGGTGAGGGCGGTCTTGAGAGAGTTAAAAGTCTTCTCGGCTTTTGAGGTCCACAAGAAGGCATTCTTTCATAAAAATTGTGTCAATGGAGCAAATATTTGAGCATAATAGGCCACAACTCGCTAGTAGTACCTAGCTAACCCCAAAAACCCACGCAATTGTTTAACATTGGTTAGCTTTGTACAGCTAAAATTTTAGTTAGATCCATTGCCATTCCTTACTTCAAAATTATGTGGCCCAAGTATGATAAGGAAGACCACCCAAACTCACACTTGGATTGTTTGGCAAAGAGTGAGTTGTCCCTTAAGATTAGCAAAACTTGAATGAGGTGTTGGAAATGTTGTACACCAAGATGTCATAAAAACAAAAGAACAAATTTTTGTGGCACTAGATGGAAAATAGTATTCATTTCGGTTTGAAAAGAGGAGGGAGCATTGGACAACCTGATGGATATAACCATAAATTCATAATGTCCTTCATGGGTTTGGAAGGCAGTTTTATGGACACCCTTGGAATGAACACCCATTTGATGGTACCCCGTTGGAAAATCAAGTTTAGAGAGGATTCGGGGACCATACAATTCATCCAGTAATTTGTCTGTTGTGGGAATAGGAAATCGGTCCTAAACTGTTATGGCATTGAGTGCTCGATAATCAATGCAAAAAGGCCAACTGCCATCTCATTTTTTGACAAGTAAAACTGGTGATGAAGAAGGGTAAGTGCTGGGTCAGATAATGCCTTCGTCTAATATTTCTTGAATCATTCTCTCCATTTTCACTTTCTAGAAGTGAGGATATTGGTAGGACTTTACATTTACAAGTATGGTGTTGGTCCTTAAGGGAATTTGGTGATCAATAACATGGTGTAGAGGTAAGCCATGAGGAATTGTGAAGACATCCGTGAAGGAGGAGTGTATGCTACAAAGGGTTGTAAGTTTAGTGGGGTTGACGTTAGAGGGTAGATGAGTGTGAGAGGAAACTTTGGTTGAATTATTTTCCAGGGGTGAGTCCAATACGGGTGTAATAGTCAATTGAAAATAGGTGGCGGTAGAGTTAGTTTCCTTACTGCGCCTCAACTGACCTAGTGACATGGAGGAAATGGTGGCTGTTTGAAGCCCATGTAGAGTGAGTTGAGTATCGGCATAGTCAAAACTCATCCATAGAACTGTGTAATCAAACAACACAGGTCCAATGGTAACTAGCCATTGCGCCCCAAACATCATATCTGCCCCATATATCGATAATAAGTAGAGGTCCATATTAAACTTTGATTGCCCTAGAGTAATGAGGATGTTGGTGTATAATCCCTAACAATGCAATGGTAATATTAAGGTGTTGGGAAGGCTCTATTGATTATCCCAAATATTTAGTCAGGCGAGCTTGGAGAAAATTATGAGTTGAACTGCTATCCACTAGAATGGCCACTGAATGACAAGATACTAGCCCTTGTAGTCACAATGTGGAAGGAATAAAATTCCCCTCCAAAGCATGAAGAGAGATGGTGGGCATGGCTTTAGTGGCTGGAGGCAAAGACTCTACTTCTAGACAAATATATGGTAGGAGTTCATAAACAATGGGTTATCCTCAAATATGGGTGTTACCATTGACATGGTGCCCTCATCCTCAACAATCATACAAAGAAATTATGGCGGTTTGCAATGATGGCCTGGAGTGAATCGTTTATCATAGTTGAAACATAACCCATGCTCATGGCGAGATTCCATTTAAGTAGGGGTGGGTTTCTTTATGGCTAACTTTGGAGGAAGGTTTGTGGAAGAAGAAGGTCTTGATAGTGCTATCAGGGAGGGTACTGGCTATTTGGATGTCGGTAGGCAGTGAAAATTTGAGCATCTAGAGTCAAAATTTTTCTCCACTAACTTAGCCATGTTGATGGCCTCTAATAGTGTTAAAGGTTTCAACAATAAGAGCTCACGTAGTATTTCATCCAGTAGGCCAAAAATAAAACGAATCAAGAGATTAGTAGTAGAAAGACTTATAGTTCGAGTGGATAGGACCTTGAATTTTGTCAAGTAGGCTATAATAGTAGTGGTTTGTCAAAACTTGTAGAGCGTGGCTTCATGGGTGGAGTAAGTGGATGACCCGAATCGAAATTCAAGATCGCGAGAAAAAAATTTCCTAGGTGAAAAGTTGTCAAGTCGAATGCATCTACTGATACTATTGGAGCGTAGAGCCAGTCATATAAAAAGCAATGATTGTCAATTTTTGGTATGATGGAGTACCGTGATAGTGGAAGAAGCGTTCAATTTGAAAAAACTAGCCAAGCGCGTTGTGCCCGGGGAAAAATGAGACTTTGAGCTTAGGCAAACGAATATGGTAAGTGATTTTGAAATCGGGCGATGCATATGGTATAAAGGTAGGGTTTGTGACGGTGGTTGGGGAATCACAGACGAAGACACTATGAATAAGGTGAGGGTAGGGGGTAATGGCAAATTTATTGATTGTAGGGATTGTTTCTCGATTCAAGTCAAAGAATAAAAATTTTTGACAAGGGATTTTTGAATTTGCTCAGTGGTGGAAGTATTAAAGACTATACCTTTTGTATATTACTGTACGGTCACAGCAACCTCTTTCAGTTATTTCAAAATCCCGACGATGGAGTCTTCAAGGACTTTGTGTCGCATCATCATTCCCTTTGCCATGGTCTCATTGAAAGCCCAATTGATGTGGTTGTGATGGAATGGGTTATTTTTTTCATAATAATATCTGTCAACAATCAAA
>JAOVVI020018336.1:0-10386 GCA_028571085.2 Nepenthes alata
CAGACTTAGGATAGCAAATATCGTCCCAAGCCACTTTAGCATTTGCTTTGCCTTCTGTAGAGCCATTCCAAAGGAACTGGTGCAGAAGGCTATCAATTGCTTTAAGAGTGGACTTGGGCAGAATAAAAATTGAGGCTCAATAGAGGTGGATGGACGAGAGAATGGAGGTGATGAGTTGCAACCTCCCACTAAACGAGAGCCACCTATTTTTCCAGGAAGTGATTCTCCTAGTAATGCGGTCGGTGAAAGATTCGTAGTCAGATCCTGAGAGTCGAGTGGTGATCAGAGGGACCTCCAGGTATCTAATGGGAAGTTTGCCCTCTTTAAACCCCATGAGACCAACAATATCTTGGTGAAGGGAAGGGTCCTTCGCACAAATGAAGATTTCACTCTTATTCGAGTTAGCAGAAAGGCTCGATGTAACACGAAATTCCTCAGGCAGTCTTTGAGGATTTGAGTGGAGTGGGTGTCGGCGTGGGAGAAGAGAAGGAGGTCGTCCGCAAAGGCAAGCATGACAATTTGAGACTCAGCACACTTCCAGTGAAATTTAAAATTATTATCCCGTCTAGCTTTGAGCTCAATAATGCCATTAAGGACCTCCATAACAAGGAAAAATAAGTAAGGGGAGATAGGATCACCTTATCGGAGGCCTCTTCCACCTTTGAAAAAATCGACAGCTTCCCCATTGATATTGAGGGAGTACGTTGGTGTAGTTATACATTGGCTAATCCAATTGACCAATTGAGGGGGGAAATTCATGAGGGTTAGCATATTAATGATGAAATCCCAATGGATAGAGTCGTACGCTTTCATCAGGTCGATCTTCATAGTACATCTTGGCGGATCATGATCAAGATGGTACTTATGAAGGAGCTCCTGAGCTAAAAGGATATTATCACTGATCTGACGCCCCACCACAAAGGCCGTTTGGCATTTGTCAACCAGGTAGGGAAGGGTATCTTTGATCCTATTAGCAAAAATTTTTGAGATCACTTTGTAAATAACATTACAGTAGGAAATCGGGCGGTAGTCAGAAACCGAACGCGGGGATTGGACCTCAGGAATAAGGCTAATCAGAGTGGTATTCAATTTTTTAAGAAGCTTACCATGATTAAAGAAATCACGAATGGCTTCATAAACAGTATGGCCGGTAATTTCCCACGAGTCCTTAAAAAATTTTGAGGTAAATCCATCAGGATCGGGAGCTCTGTCATCACCAATGGAGAACAGCGCTTTGTGGATTTCCTCCTCACTAACCGGCCTAGCTAGGGGTACAGTTAGGAACGTCGAAACTGTATGGAGAATGAAAGGACAAAGCCGATTGGCATCCACCGAACCATGGGAGCGGCCGAAACCCAATGCCCTCTTGAAGTGGTCAACAATCAATCTATGAAGATCCTCCGTCCCACTAGTAGGGTTGCCAGAATCATCAAGGAGGGAGATAGTTCTGTTGCGATTATTGTTCCCACTAATTGTCTTAAAGAAAAATTTTGTGCACTGATCGCCTTCTTTGAGCCACTTGAGTTTGGCTTTTTGGTGAAGGAAATCCGCCTCCTTAGCCAAAGCAGCATAGTAGTCTGCCCTACAAGAACGTTCAATACCGCTACTCCCTGTGGGAGGGAGAGGCTTAGATTAAACCTCCTCCAGACATTTCCTAGTACGCAAGACCTCCTCATGAACATCACCACACTGGGCGTTAAGAGATTTAAGTGAACTCTTCACCGATTTGAGCGAGGACACTAACCGAAACATATAACGTTACTCTATCGATTCTATTATGTGAGTCATCCTTCCTAAAAGTTCAAATACTCAGCCTTTTGATCCTGAGGGGCACTAAAGCCAACTCGGTTATTTCTTCTTCTACTTGTCATGCTATTATCCTATAACCAAAATATCACAATATCAATTAATCCGGCATATTCAAATTAGGGGGAGGGGTTACTAATTATTCAAAGATTAAACTCCCGAGCTTCATACAACTCTACATTCAGTCATTTATCCACCTCGGCCTTAAGTAATACCTCGGCCATCAACAGCTACCTCGGCTGTTAACAGCTAAACATTACATCTAATCCTAACTACTCTTATCCCACTTCTATTTAGACCAAACCTAAGTTTTCGTTTTAAGATCAATCAATTCTAAGATATCACTTTTTCTCTGATATCACCTGTGATGAAACAGGTAATAATCCTCTAATGACCTTCGTCAATACTTATACTAAGTGTGACGGACCGGAGCTCTTGCTGGGCTACAGCACTCGTCTGTCCAACTCGTCATGCAAATGAGTAATGATTGTTGACCGTCCAAATTGTCATCCAAATCGTCAAGAAGTTTTATTTTTGGTAAGTATTGTCAAAACAAAACGTTGACCGGCCAACGTGATTAAAAAAAGGGTTTTTGGCCGGTCAACTTGTTGACCGGCTCCATGGTCTGCAGACAGTGCTTTGGTCCGCCTAGAAGGGATGTCCGGTTGGGCTGACGTGGACGTATTGGGGCTCAGCAACTCTCAAGTCCCTTCTCTCCCACCTGCTCGGTTTGAGTTGTCTGCAATTTTGCATGATTGTTGCTGTGTCGGGCGTGAGCCGTTGGTTTTTTTGGTGCCGGCCTGGCTGTCGTAGATGCTTTGGCTGTGATGAGCATTCTGAATCCTACACTCACACATTCCCGATTTGGTGAAGCTGTTGTAGACAATATGGCGACTATGGATTTCTGGGTGTGGAAAGTAGTCGTGCTACTATGTAGGTGGAGGGAAGTGATTTTGTTGGATATGGGTGTGTTATTTGGGCTGATTTTCTGCCCGTTTGAGGGGGAAACGCACTCTCATTGCGGCTGTAAGTCATCTGGTGATGTTGCTGATGCTATAATGCTATGATGAGGGAGTTGCTGGAGATGCTGGTCGGGGAGCTGGCATCCAACTGAGTGATTGCTGCTGATGTGGTGTTGTGTATTGAAGCAATGGAACAATTTTGGTGTTGATAGTCGGCTAGGTTTGATACACTTTGACCTTTTTGTGACTTGGTTGCCCGGTTGCATTATGCCTGTTATCCAGATGGAAGGTTGGAGCGCCTGCTGATCCGGTGCATCCTTCTGTAATGAGGCTGTTGTTAGGCCGATTGGCTGATGGTCTTGGTTTTATTTCCTTATGTACTTTCTTTTCATTTTCATGATTCTTTCATGGTGTGCTCGGGAAATACCCTAGCGGCTATATTCTATCTCTAAGCTGGAAAAACACTTGGATTACTTACCAAAAAAATGAGTAATGAGACAGACAAATAATTATACAAGATTTAAATATAATAGCGTACACAGAATCCAAACCGGCCGAAACTCTTAAGTCGGCCTCATCTTAGCCGACCAAGAATCTAGGTCGGCCTAATCTAGGCCTGTCTGCTATAGAGAAAAATCGTTGATGTATGAGATGCCACTAGGAACCAAAATTACTTAAATCATAAAGTTCAGCGGGAGTATATAATTATCCATTAATTTAGACAGTGAAATCATTATACAAAAGTATCTGAAATGACCAAAAATACATCAAGTCAATCATATACTGCTATGTGAATCCAGATCAGCCTCCCTGCCTATTTAATCCATCTAGCTCTACTCTTTCTCATCCGGCATAAATTCTTACTCGTATGAAGGTAATAAAACAGCAATGAGTGAGCAGATTGCTCAACAATGTACAAATAAGCAAAGACATGCGTAAATATAGCTTCGAAACGAAATCAAAAGAAATAGAATGAGAGCATCAAAATCAACTTTCCTTTAAAGGTTATATTTTAGGCTTGCAATTACTCAACCATCATATATCAATAACGGCTACATTTTAGAACTGTAGCTACTCGGTCATCATATATAAATAATAGCTACATTTTAGGTCTGCAACTACTCGATCATCATATATCAATAATGGCTATATTTTAGGCCTGTAGCTATTCGGCCATCTTTCGTAAAAAAAATCTAATTTTTTTAAGTCTTGGGATTCAAATGACCGAAATCCATAAAGAGCAAGCTTACTTTTATAAACGGCGAGCAAACATGCAAATGGATGAGATAAGCAAACTGATATTTATTAATAGTAACATGCAAGATAACGTTTCCGTACACCATGGCTTAAACTTCACCAATTCTTGCTGTAATACCAAACTCAATAAACAGAAGGAATTCTAACAATTTTTAAACATGAACCGTGGAATAAAATCCCGCAAGTAAGACGTAACACATGCACTAAACATGAAATTCCTTCATAAAATATCAGAAAACAGTATCATGACATGCATTACGTAGAACATAGCGAAAAGGGGCATTAGAGCAATAATACTCAAAGGATTTGGACAAGAAATAGCAACAGCCAAAAATAAAGTAGAGAGTACACTGGCCTGAAATTCTTCCTCTTCTTCTTCTCCTTCGTCTCCCTTGTGCTTCTCTCAGATTTTCCTAACTTTCTTTCCTTACCCCTGAATTTGTTATTTATAGACAATAGGGTTAGTAAGAGCAGGTGAGAGTAGGTCATCTATTGGATACTTCTTTTCCTACTTAGTTTTTCCTTTCTAGAAGGCCAACGGAGTAGGTGGAAGTAGAATACGGCCCTGAACTGATTCTGCTGAATGTCTCACTATCTCTCGTTCTCACTCTCTCATCTTTAGTCTCTCTATAAGTCTTCAGTCTCTTTCTAATGATCTCGGTCCCTTTCAAAATTTTCCAAACGACCTCTATGAGGTCCCGAACCCAAAACATGATAATTCAAAGTAATTAAAATAATAAGAATCAAGATGAGGCTAAATATACATAGAATAATGAGTTCCAGAAGTGAAAAAAGAGGAAAAACGGCCACTGCAATCGGATATAATGCATAACAGCACGGTGCCTGCCGCGCACTCGAGCGCAGGCTTGTTTTTAATTTCAGTGACCCGATTTTGTTTTGTATAAAAAGGAAGGGGGGAGAGTTGGGGGCGAGCACGAAGGAGGAAAGGGAAGAAAAGAAAATAGGAAGGATTTTTCACGGATTTTTCATCCGATCAAAGTGAACAAAACGTAAATCGGGCGAAGGCAAGTGTATCTCCAACTTCGTTCTTTGTTTTTACTGCATTTTGATTTCTCCATTTCTGTTCTACGCTCTAAAACCCTCACCCCTCACAATTTATCGCGATTATTGCGAGTTTCTGATAAATATACTGCTAAACTTGATATTTATATATGAGTATCATGCATTGTGGCTTCGATTTCTTGATTTCGTTCACATTTCACGTCTGTTTCATGTCTAGACTGTTTCACTGAAACCCTAACTCGAAAATTTGGAAATTTTTGGTTTAATCTTCATGTTTATATATGTATATATTGACTCATGACTCCAATTTCATAATTTGGCTCACGTTTTTCTTTCATTTCATGTTTGGACAGCGTATCGTAAACCCTAGCTCAAAATTGAGGTGTAAATTTGGGTTTAATTCATGTTATATATATGTGTTATGAATTATAATATCGATTTGTAATTTGACCCATATTTTGTGTCTGTTTATTGTTTAAAAATTTTTCCCGAAACCATAGCACAAAAATTGGAAAATTTGTATTGAAATTTCAAAATTTTGATGATTTAAATATTAATTGTTACCTTATAAAGCTTATTAAATGATTTGTATCTGAAAACCCGCATAGAACTGTATTATCGAACTATGGAAATCTTCTGAAATCGTCCGAAAAATTGACTGCATGAGTTTAGACTTAGCTTTGAAATATGATGAATTTGATTATATAATTTTGAGCAAAGGCTTTAAATTAAAGTAATCAGTAAGAAAATTAGACCTAGGACTATCGTATAGTCAGATAAGATTCTTAGACATGCCTTAGAATATTATAGTAGTAATCGAGGATAAGTTATCAAACCTTTAGACTATCAAACCATCGAACCATCGAATTGAGATAAATACTATCAAACCATCGACTTTGATTGTGTGGATTGAATACAATTTATTCTCGATTATTCGTCCCATCGGCTAGTAAAGTATACTAGTTGGGTTCTTAGGATATCGAACTAGAGTCTTGAAGAACGATTCAAATTGAAACCGATTTTATGAATTTCGGCACTTGCATATCGATTTATGTTTTGTTAATGTTTTCATGGCCCTTGTCTTATTGCATTATGCGTTATATGCTGTGAAATGCTTCATTTCACTGTGATTTACATGAAAGGTTTATATTGCATGTTTTTGGTATACTGTTGGGTTTTGATTTACTGTTTTACTATTTTTTCTTCAAATGAGACAGTTGAGTTAGTGTCAGACGAAAATGTATAGTTAAAGTCTTGCTTGAAGATTTTTGAAGACTTGAAGATATTTTGGAGACCTTGGAAGGAAATAATTTAAATATAAATAGCGAATTTTGTTATGGATTATATGTATATAGATCTTGTATATGAAATGTATGTGATTCATGTGATGAAATAGAGATTTATGTTTCCGCAAGTATATAGTTTAGATTCCGCCATATGTTTTTCTGGATTTTATACATGTCCTAGACGGTATCTCTTATTTTGAACAATTAGTATAGTGAATAGAAATTATTGAATGTGGATCCTGTGGATCCTGTGTCGGTGATGAAAATACATGTTGATGGATATTATGATATTATTCTGTATATTTACATGTTTTAAATAGGTTTTGTATATCAATTTAGCCCAGTTTTAGGAGAGATTCTGTCTGTTTTTTTAGAACTTTAGATTATTATTTGGGGCTTCAGTTTCTATTTCTGTAATGACGATCTAAGGAAAAAATAATTCGTTTCGTCACAACCACGGTCTTAATTTCCCAAATGATTTCGGTCTTAATTTTCCAAATGACCTCAGTTGTTACTGTTCATTTACAGACCGCGGTTTCATAGTAATTTTGGTTATCTCTCTAATTCTGGTCAATTACTATAGTTTCGGTCAATTATTCTAATTCCGGTCAACTCTTCTAATTCCAATCAACTCTCTTAACTAGTCAACATTCCATTCTTGTCATCTTTCTACTCCAGTTATCTATCTTCACCAATCAACAATCTAGTCCGGTCGTTTATCTAATTTGGTCAACTATCTTAACCGGTCTTCTTTCTAATACTGGCAACCATTTTTCAAATCGGTCAACCATCTATTCCAGTCAATCATTCTAACCGGTTAACAATTCAATCTAGCCAGTCAACGATTCTTATCCGTCCGTCTTGCTACCTAGGTCAATTTTTTCATTAAGGCCATGAGAGACTACATCCTAGGAACCCGATCCTTACACCGTGAGAGGATCGTACCCAAATAAAGATGATAATAGGCATATTTACACACTACTTGGAACCTCAGATGCACAAAAAATGCCAATTGAACCAACATAAACACCACCACTACATGACTACCTATGTAGGCAAACGTCGCTGCATGCACCCATAAATGAGCTATATGACATCATTTCCAAATTCAATCCTGGAATTCTAACAAACTACAGGACTTCAAAAGTAGCATCTAGGTTTCTGGAATACCCTGTGACATCTATCAATGCACTGAAAATAATCAGCATAAAAGTTAAGAAGATTGACTAAGCAATGATATTGAAGCCATATGAGGTATTCATCACATAATAAATGTATTCGGTAGATCTATTGGCAATCAATCCACATCTAGCCAAGACATTGGTAGAAATGTAACCATGATGTACTTTCCTATTCATTTCTATTATTATGCATTAGTTTTCTTTTTTTGTTCCCGTGAGCAGTAAATAAATATTAGCTGTATTCATAAAGAGGAGCCAAGGAAACACCTTAACAACCAGTACATAGGCAAAGGATCAAACCAACTACCTACAGCTAGAACATATTGTCATTGACAACCTTTAATTTTGAGGGAATGTCAATAAAAGAACATTTGAACAATGCACAATAATTTTCCTATATAATCAAGGAAAGTCTTCTGACACAAATAATTCATCAAATAATCTAAATGTTGTAGAAGTCAATAAAAGAACATTTGAACAATGCACAATAATTTCCCTATATAATCAAGGAAAGTCTTCTAACACAAATAATTCATTAAATAATCTAAAAGTAGTAGAAGTTAATAAGTCATAGACAGATATTCAACACTTAAGTGGTAAATTCACCAGCAATAAAATATCTTATGTTCTAAAAATAAGTATGTCTTCCCACAACATATGGAAATGACAACTTGAATAGGGGAGATTACTTCTTCACCATGCAAAATCCACAAAATCTGGTTAGCTGCTGACTTTCTAGGGTTAGGGGGGACTCAAGATTATTTATTAACAAAATAATAATGTTCCAAAATCTGCAAGATATGAGACAAACGTGAGGAAAGATAGCTTGCCAAATTGATTATTTGGAAAAACGTTCTCATAGACCTACATAACCCCAGAACTTCATTGATTATGTTTGCTACTGGACTAAAGGATCATTTACAACTCTATAATGTGTTAAATTCCCGCAGCTATTGATAAAATGCTCCAAAAATAAACCTTTTGACAAAGTCTCGAGACTCTATGGGCCATGACAATTGTATTATCCTATCAGAATAAACTGCACACAAGAATGGAATGGTGGTTAAGATTATCTTATCTTTTGATCAATATTTCCGAACAATAGATGGTGAATCCTAATTCATGGTAAAGTGGCATTTTCATGATCCCATGATATCAAAGCTCAAATTATGATTATAGTCTCTCTGCAATATAGGGATTAAGCATTGTAGATCTTCTCCTACCTTGACCCTACAACACAAAAGTCTCATGCACTGCACTTTATTTTTGATATACAATGACAGTTACCTCTTTAGAAAAGACGTGCCTATGAAAATAAACAAGGCCTAGGTGCATTCCTATTTTAGGGATGATGATTAGCTACTCAAGATATTTGTAACCACGTTACTAGATAAAGAGTAACAAAATAAACAATATAAAAAAGGATTTGACAGTGATCTGTTGGACACAATTTTTATAAGGGATAATAAGCACCTCAGGGGATATTCAAACTAATATAAATAATGAGCAAAAACTACACAGAATGGTAATT
Organism: Nepenthes alata; assembly: GCA_028571085.2. NCBI lineage: Eukaryota > Viridiplantae > Streptophyta > Magnoliopsida > Caryophyllales > Nepenthaceae > Nepenthes > Nepenthes alata. The sequence continues at coordinate 9,047 of JAOVVI020018336.1, forward strand.
TTTGCAGTACTCAAAGTTTATATTGCTAACCAAGATTTCCAAAGCCTGCAATTAGCCTAGTTTCAAGAATCTGCATTAGTCTTCTTAAGGAAGACTGATGCTTCAATTTAATATAACTTATTATAAAGCTAGTTTAAGAAAGGCAGTAGTATTGTTTGGATTAGCAGGGAAGCTCATACATATAGCCCAAAGAAAGTTGAACCTCAGTCTTTCTTATGTAAGAGTAGGCACTCTAACACTAACACTATCCTAGCACACGAGGACTGCAACATTAATAGTGCGGCCCCTTTTTGCTCCTCGCTTTTTGATAGCATTATTTTTATTATATAACATAATATACATGCCTCTCCATACAATAGGAAGCACAAGAGAATCAGGATTCGAAGCACTCGGGCAAATCAAACCAACTTAAAAGTTCAAAACCTTTACTTTTTCTGAATCAAATATAATTTAGTTATATAAAATGCTCATCATGCCAAACAGGTGCTGAAGAATGACACTTCAAACAGACAAAAGACAAACTTGTCAAAATGCAATCTTATGAAGTTGATATCTGTGCAAACTCATTAGAGACTACATTATTCTTTTTCATGTCATCATATATGCTGCATGCCGATTCCCAATCACCAGTCTAGCTGAAGCTATTAAGGGCGATAGTGTAAGCCTCTGGAGTGCCTTTGATATTATACTGATGAATCATCTTATACACTTCTTTAACTCAATCAACCTAGAGCGCACCATAGACTAGATTAAGCATTAGCAAAGAATAGCCAGATCCGGTAAAAATAGGGGAAAAAAGAAGGGGTCTTCCAGTTTCAAAATGAAAACAAGAATTAGTGTGCTCACCTCACCCGCATTTGTGCAAGCTTTCATTAAACCATCGACTGTAACATAAATCAGGATTTATAAAATGTGACTCAGCTCCCATTTCTGCCATTACATCAAAAGCACTGTCCAACACTCCAGACCACAGCACGCAATGATAAGTGCGTTAAATAGTACTCAGTCTCGCTACACTTTACTATGTTCCCACAACTGTTGGGGTCACTCCCTCATAGTACTTATGTCCGCGGACTCCATTGGGAAGAATGGCGAGGACTTTCTGGAGTGGTCCGAGAAGTTTGTCAAGCAGACGAGGACTCGTTGGAGGCGTCATGTCCGAGAGGTTGCTGAGGACATAGACAAGGACTCCAGGAATCTAAGTGTTGACTCTCTCTCTCTCGTAGGCCTGCTGTAACCGTGTTTGTCAGGTGGGCAGTTGGTCCACTCTGATTGGATGTTCAGGCGGTTACTACTTTCTAGGGTGTCAGGCCAGCCATTCTGACATGCCGAGCGTGCAT
>JAOVVI020018337.1:0-10385 GCA_028571085.2 Nepenthes alata
GATGGTGGCCTCTCTTCGTGACAAGCCTTTGTTCTGACTCCTTACGAACTAGTATTCTTACAGGTCGTGCTTTGCTGTGTATATCGGATGCATGACAGTCTCTTACTCGGATTTCTCTAATTACTTGCCTATTTGGGAGTTCACTACAATTGAGTTCCATGTACCCCCATTTCTTTATTGTCTTCCTCTTTGTTGTACTTCAATTTCTGGAGGCTTTGTACTTTCTAAATGGAGATTAATGAATAGAACTAAAAATTATTTTTGCCCATATTATTTCTGTCTTTGATTTTTTGGATGCCGTTTTTTCACACCAGACAAGCTTGTGAATTCATCTGTCAAACTGGATGGTTGACCTATCAAATCGGCTGGATGTCGAATTGGGTCGCCAATCAGTCATGCAGGTCGTATACCAATCAAATTGTTGACCGAGTAAACCGGCTGGAAGCCGGACTGGATCGTTGACTAGTCAAAGTAGTTGGAGGGCAAACTGGGTCACTGACCAATCAGACAAGCTGAAATCGGGCTGGTTGTTGACAGATCAAAATGAATGGAAGCCGGACTAGGTTGCTGGTCAGTCAGGCAAGCCAAATCCGGGTTGGATTGTTGATCAATCAAACCGATTGGAAGCCGGATTGGGTCACTGATCAGTCAGGCAAGCTGAAGTCGAGATGGATTGTTGACCGGTCAAACCGCTAAAAGCCAGACTAGATCGTTGACCAGTCAAACCGGCTTGATTTCTGAGTGGATCATCACCACGTCGATCCGGTTCTAAGTCATCATATCTGCTTGCCGTTGAATTGCTGCTTCGAGAAGTGAAGCACAGTAGCCTGGGAGGCTGCACCGCTCTGACTTCTGACCCGTCCCGTCTTGCCACATATCTGTCACATGTATGGCGCCAGGTTGTCATTAGTGGCGTCAAATAATTGATGTGCCTAGACATCGTCTGGTGCAGGCACGTGTTAGGTCATTATGTGCCCGCCTTTTCGAGGCATCGTTTCGGACTTCGAGCGACTGCCAGCGACGCTTCAACATTTTCTCCCTCTCTACTTCTTCTCAAGTCATTTTTCCTTTCGTTTCTTTGTATCTGCTACCTCTTTGTCCCCATGGCTCCTAGAGTAGGTGTGATTCGCTTCGTTCTTACCACCATTGACATCAAATACAGTATAATATTTTGTCAGTGATTTTGTTTGCAGTACTAGGGAAGCACGATAGGGCCTGTTCTCCTTTGGACGGGTCCATTACCATTTACGATGCACACCTACGAAGTGGTCTTTGGTTCCCCTTCCCAAGGGAGTTACACGGGATCTTGGTGGCCCTTAGAGTCCCGATCATGAGATTTCATATGAATGTCATAAGGTAATTTAACTCTATTTACATATTCGTTCATCACCAGGGGAGAGCGTTAAATGCAGTGGCCGTGAAGGTTATTTTTCGGTACTCCCAAAACAGAGACTAGATCTCACTGTCTCCCAATGAACTGCATATAAGTAGGGTGATCCCCAATTTTATAAAACATTGGAAGGACTGGTTCTTCTTTATGAATGTCACTTCTGACTGGGCTCTGTCCAATGAGTTGGAAAACATGCCAACACTCTTCACTAACAAGGCCTCGCTCGAGGAGGTGGAGTCTGTTAAGCTACTAACGGAGTTGGTCCAAATGAATACGGACGACTTCAAGAAGGACTGTCTCCTGTTTTCTAAAGCGCTTGCACTGGCTTGGTGGGATCATCCCTTGGAGGGTACGACAGCCACCACTCCTCCACCTGCTCAGGCCAAGAGGAAGGCTAGGACCTTGTATATCAAGGATCCATTTAAGAGTTCGTCTTAGCGACAAATTACATCATCTCCAAGATCTTCCTCATCTTCTGCCACCTAGGGCCTGCCAATGGTAGAGCGGATGTGGGGCATAGGCAAGTCTTCTAGGGGATCAGCCCTCGTTGCACCCGCAGATGTTGGCAGATGTTGGCACCACTGAGGCCGGTGTCGGAGCAGCTACAACAAGTGGACCCCCTGGTCTTGTTATAGGCGTATCGGGCAAATCGGAGGTAGGAGGGCCAACTGGGACAATTTGTACTCCGGCACAGGCGCAGCAGGGGGCCCAATAGGAGTTCCAGCAGGTAGTCCATCAGGAGGCCTAGTAGGCGGTCCAATGAGAGGCCTAGGCAACCGAACGAGAGGCCCAGCAGGAGGTCCCTGCTGTTTCTTCATTGTAGGAGTTGACGGTGCCTGTCTTTTCATGCGGGTTAGCCAGAGAGGGTCCTAGTATGGCCTACCCAATGGAGGCCCAGCTATGGGGTGATATTGAGGAGGCGGTGACCATGAAATTGTCTCGCTTTGAGGCTTCTACGTCAGATCAGCCCAGGATGGAGCGGGCATCCACTCTGGCATCTTCATCCAGGGAACCCCTGAGCACGGCGGGTGTTGTGCTACCCTTTATCCAGGCAAATGTTTGAGAACTTTTCACTTTATTTAAACGGTTAGGCTTAACCTCTTTTTCTTACTCTGATCGTAGGATAACAAGATGATACAAGTTTTGTATACATACTTGTACTAGCTTTTGTATAGGATCCGTCTGCTGGAAGGGGTGTTCCATCGCTAGACCCAGATAAGAGTTGACTCGAGCGTGGTGGAGGAGATGCAGGGTCAGGTGGATGCTGCCATCTCTGAGGCTCAATAGTGCCAGGATCAGGTTTCGAGTCTTGAGCTTTTCCTATCTAAGGTCATGGGGGAGCTTCAAAGATCTAGGGATGCTTTGCAGACTGTTGAGCATCATCTCGTGGACCTTCAGAGCAAAAATGTTAGACTAGGAGCCAAGTTGACTACCCGGTTCTGCCAAGAGGAGGTGGGCCAGGTTCTGAACGTGATCTTTTTGGATGGCATTCGGCTGTGCTGGCGGATCGCTTCCCTCGTCAATTGTGCCTTTCCTGTCAACGTTTTTAACCCAAGAAACAAGGGTGCCCGATGCCAGTTCGATTTGACCGATTCTTTTGACAAGGATGAGCCCTCAGCACATCCCCAAACCTTAGGGTAGGCTTCTTTTCTCTTCTATATATACACATGTATAGCGTTGGCATGCTTGTACAATCCAACTTTACAATGAACAAGAAAGAATTTTCCCAATAGTTGTCCTAATTATAGTTATATATAGTTTTATTCGTATACCATTGTTTGCCGGCAGAGCGTCATCCCTGTCGTGGCCAGGCCTTGGCGGAGTTAGGGTCGTCGTCCGCGTACAACCACTTGCGATCGTCTCCCTATGGGACATCATTTTCACGCATCGGATCCTAACTCATCAACCATCATCGACTAACGGTGCTCATCCCTGCTAAGGGAGTCGCCAATGCGTGCTGCAAAGTCCCCAAAGGTTTTGGTGTCCAACAGCACTTGGGCCGTTTGATGCTAGATCGAAGTTCAAATTCGACCACATGTGGGCAGCTTGACGGTGGACTGAGGTTCAATTTGACCGTATATGGGCCGCTTTGTGCTGGACGAAGGTTTAAATTCCATTACGTATGGGCCGCTCGGTACAAGACCGAGGTTTAATAACAGGTGAATGAGAATTTGTTCAACTTAGGGGCAGCCTAAGTCACTTGAATTTATGCAACATCACACAAGTATTCATATGGATAGACAAACAAATAATAACAAATAATAATAATCAATAAACAAGCAAACAAATCAGTTTATTAAACGCGATACACTTTTACAAGCACGCTCGATAATGTATGTTGGACTTACCTGGGTTCAATAAGATATCAGTGATAATATTTCTTAAGGTGGACGACGTTCCATGTCCCTTAGGATCAAATTTCCACTCTGGGCTTCAAGCTTATATGCACCGTTCTGTAGGATGGCCAAGAGGAGGAATGAGCCTTCCTAATTTGGGAAGAGCTTATTTCTGTTAACGTTCTTACTTGTGGCCTCTGTACTCCGTAGAACCAGATCCTCTACCTCAAATTAGCGAGCCTTCATCCTCTTATTGTAATACCAGGCGACCCATTGCTGATAGGTGACTATGTACATTTTGGCCACATCCCATGCCTCCTCGAGTAGGTCAAGATACTCTCTAAGTTGCTAGAAGTTATTAAGAGGGTCAAATCCCTTGAATCGCAGGTTGGAAAGTCTGATCTCAACTGGGATGACAGTCTCAATTTCATCACACAAACAAAAGGACGTTTCACGTGTCAGCTCCTTCGGTGTCATCCAGTATGACCATAACATGAAAGGTAGCTTGTCCGCAAGTGTGGACCAACCAAATGCCCAAATTCGTGCAATATATGGTAAAGTGCTTTCCGATGAATTGGGTTCCATTGTTAGTCACGATGACCTTAGGAATCCCAAATCTACAGATAATATTTTGCCAAACAAACGCCATGATATTTTGCACGGTAATTCGAGTTAATGGGGAGGCTTCAACCCACTTTGTGAAGTCATTAATACCTACTATAATGAACTTTCTTTACCAAAATGCGATGAGGAAAGGGGCGAGTATGTCGAGCCTTCATTGGTCGAATGACCAAGGGGCCTGAAGGGTCCTTAGCTCTGTGGGCGATTGATGGGACAGGCAATCGTGGATCTAGTAGTTCTCACACTTATTTATGAAGTCCATGGCGTCATTCTTTGTGGTTAGCCAATAGTAGCCTTGGTGCACTATCTTGAAGGTAAGGTTCTTGTCCTCGACATGTGACCAACAAATGCCAGAATGCACCTTGCTTAATGCATAGTCTTCCTCTGGTGTGAGACATGATAAGTACAAGGTGGAGTATCTTCGACGGTACAACCTCCCGTCCACGATGGTGTACCGATTGACCATCTTCTTCACGCGCCTAGCGTCGTCCAAATTCTCTAGTAGGGTTCTACTTGTGATATATCTCTAGTAGGACGATATCTAGTTTTCACAGTTAGAGACTTGTAACACTCCTTGCTCGAATTCTTCTATGTTGGGAAAAGTCAGGACCTATTGCATATCTCTTGAGTACTACTCGGGGCTTTCGACCATGGCGGCCCTTGTGAGCTAGTCAGCCTTCCAGTTGTCCTCGGGAGGTACACCATCTCAACCCTGTCAAACTTTTGAGCCATATTCCTTATTTTGGCAAGGTATTTCATGAGTAAAGAGCTCGTCACCTCGAAGCTTCTACAAACCTAGTTGATGATTAGTTTTGAGTCGCTTTAGATGGTCATGTTCCTTGCATAGAATTCTTCTACAAGTCGCAACCTGAAAAATAGGGCCTTGTACTTGACAATATTGTTGGTAGCCATAAATTCAAGCTTCAACAAATACTTTATTCCTAACCCATCAAAGGTCATCAAGATCACTCCAGCTCCACTACCAGTGTGTGTCGAGGATTCGTCCACGTGGACTGTCCAGTCGACTTTGTCGGGATATCCAAAAATGGGTTCGTGGTCTCGACGATAAAGTCCATCAGGGCCAGCCCTTTCACAGTCGACCTCGACTTGTACTCTATGTCAAACTCTCACAATTTGATAGCCCAATTGACTTTGCGTCCCGGCATAACATGCTTTTGTAGGATTCCCTTCAAATGTTGGCCAATCAGGACAACTATTATGTGTGCCCAGAAATAGGGCCACAGTTTCCTAGCCGAATAAATAAGTTCCAGTGTGATCTTTGCAAAGCATGTGTAGCAGGTTTCAGGGCCCGTCAAAGTCTTCTTGACATAGTAGACCGGCTATTGTGTATCAAATTGCAGTCAAATCAAAACCAACCTCAGTGCCACCTCTAAAACTATCAAGTGGAGGTACAACTCCTCACCTTCTTTTGGTGATATTAGGAGAGGGGGGCTGACTAGATACTCTTTTCATTATTCAAAGGCAGCCTCGTAGTTGGCCATCCACTGAAAATCATTCGTCTTTATCCCTCTCAAGGCTTTAAAGAAGGTGAGGTAATTTTCCCTTGATTTTTCCAAAAAATGGGAAAGTATTGCAAGCCTCCTGATCAGCCTCTGGACGTCCTTCACTATCCGCAGTGGGCTCATGTCTAAAATTGTCTTTATCTTTGTGGGGTTGGCCTCAATCCCCCACCGAGAAACAATGAAACCCAAATATTTTCTTGAAGATACTCCAAAGATGCATTTTGCCTGGTTCAACTTCATCTGGTACGCCGAAGCACCTCAAAAGCCGCACTAAGATCGCGAATATGGTCGTCAGTAGTTTTGCTTTTGATGAGCATGTCATCTATGTACATCTCTATATTTGGACTAATCTGAGTTTCAAACATTTTATATACGTGCCGTTAGTGCATGGCACCTGCATTCTTTAACTCGAATGGTATCACCTTGTAGTAGTATGTTCCCTGGTCGATCATTAAAAAAGTATGCTCATCATCCTCGGGACTCATCCAGATCTGGTTATAGCTTAATCCATCCGTGAAACTAAGCAGCTCATGCCTTGAGGTGGTGTCAACCAATAGGTCGATCTTGGGTAGGGGGAAGCTGTCGTTAGGGCACGCATTGTTCACACCGGTAAAGTCGACGCACATCCGTCACTTTCCATTATTCTTTTTGACAAGGACCGTGTTAGAAAACAAGTCTGAGTATTAGACTTTCCTAATGAATCTGGCGTCGAGCGATTTTTTACCTCCTCCCAGGTGGTAATAAACTTTTCAACGGTGTAGTTTCTTTACTTCTGCCTGACGAGCCTGTGATTAGGATTGAGACTTAACTTATAGGCTATCACTTCGATTGGTATCTCGAGCATGTCGGCTGGGGTCTAAGCAAAGATATCCGAGTTCTGCCATAGGAAGATGATTAACTGGTCTCGCAGGAATCTGGCAAGTGAGCCCCTATCTACATGCATCTCTTCAGATCATTGGGGTCCAGAGGAACGTGGTCAGACGTATCATCAGATTGGTCCTGTTGTAGAGTTTCTTTGTCTCTGTGATTGAAGTCATCCATCTGTCGGTCAGGAGTGGCCTGGGTGATCTAGGACAGGTAGCACATCTGGCCCGTTACTTGGTCACCCAGTACCTCTTCGATGCCATAGGCCGTAGGAAACTTCATCTTCAAGTGCGTGATTGACATCCCAGCCTCAAACTCGGTCAGGCAGGTTTGTCCTAGGATGGCATTGTAGACCGAAGCCGAAGCGGAATTCGGCCTGGTGGTTAAACACACGGAAGTGTGCCTCCCCCACCCAGGTTCGATCCCCCGCGGAAGCACCAAGTGGAACTGTGCCTCCCAAAAAATTCCCGCAAGGGATTTCTGGGTTATGGGGCCGCGTGTGCGGTGGGGCCAGTCACTATAAAAAGCTTACCCTTAACACAGTTTACTTACCAAAAAAAAAGGCATTGTAGACCGAAGACAGGTCAACCACTAGGAATCTCAGTATACGAGATGCCATTCTCGGGCACATTCATAGAGTGACTTCCAACTGGATGGTCCCTTGGACGGGTACTAATTCGTTGTCTAGTCCGTATACTGGCCCTTCGGCCAGTCTTAGCTAACTCTTTTTCAATCTCAATTTAAAATAAACATCAAGAATTTTGATTATTGATAAAAACCCATTTTAGCTAGTAATCAACAATTAGAAGGTCAGAGTGAGAAGTCATTACATGTGACATATTTTCTTTATTAAAACTAATAATATCGTTCCTAACTTCTACCGATGGTTTCTTTGAGGCTGTCCTGAACTGGTCCAAGAGGTAGTCTGGTCAGGTTGCCACCTATTGACCACTCCGGTCACGACTCGGTTCCTCAACTGTTGCTGCTCCATCCTTTCTTTTCCTGCTCCACCAGGCCCTTGCTCCAGGTTTCGTAGGAATTTGGTAAGGCGTCTCCCCCAAATGAGCTCTCTTCAATCTCTTTCTGTAGAGTCCAACAGGCCTCTGTACTGTGACCCAAAAATCAATGGTAGTGATAGTATTTCATCTGATCCCCTTCCTCCGAATTCTTGACCGGCATTAACCACTTTAGAAATTTTTTTCTCTCGAATTTGCATGAGTATGTTGGTTTAGAAGTCATTTAGAGAAGTCTGATTTAAGGACCCAAACTCCCCTCTGGCTCCCGGCTCCACCCTGGGCTGCTTACTCTGATCTTGGGAGCCAAAATGGTCTCCATTTCTCTTTCTTTCATTCAGATGCCCATGGTGGGGGTGCTCCTCATGCTCTGGGTATTTGGCCTCATTGACCTCTTTGGCCGCCATGTAAGCGCAAGGGATGGCTTCGGCTTAAAGGAAAGTCTGGGGGTCCTTACAAGCCAAATGTTTAAAAAACTTGCCCGACTCCAAAAATGGTATGAAGGGGCTCAATTTCACCTTTTTAATCAACCAAGGCATCGGTAGGCCTCGGCAATGAACCGGGCCAAGAAACTCCTCAGACTTTCGTTTGGCCCCTACTTGATATGAGCGAGGTTTCAATGTTGTCTTTCCTCCCTTCTACTGGAGGTGAACTGAATCACGAAGCTATTTGTGAGCTCTTAGAACGTCTAGATTGAATTTTTCAACATGTGGTAGAATCAAATTTGCAACCCCTTAAGGGTCAGTGGAAAGTACAGGCGCATAGTAACCTCACCATGGCCCTAAACGCTCAATAAGGTACGAAAGTGGTCCATCGGGTGGTGCTTCCATCGTAGGGTTTCAAGGCCAACATCTTAAACTTTTGAGGGAGCGGCTATGTCTGGATCTCCCTCGTAAATGGTGATCTCCTCAAATCTGTAAAGCGTCTGTTGGCGTCTCCCTTGCACACATGTTGTCATATATTTTCTACTCGTTCCTCCACTTGATGGGAGAATACAACCCATTTTGCATTGAGGTAGGTTTTCAATTCTGAGTGGTTTGGTGAGCGGCACGAGGCTAGCCGCCTGCTGGCACTGGTCGGCTGGATATTGCACGACGCCCCTTCTCGGGACAGGGGCCTCTGCTCATCACATGAGTAACGAGGATTTCACCGCTCTGGACTCTCGTCTGATGTCTTGCGACCAAGTCGGCCCTCCAAACTAGACCGGACCCCGTCTCTCAAAGCAACTTGGGCTACGAGGTCATCCCGACATCCTACCTACTAGGCTGACTGCTTCTTCCTCAGGCTTTTTCGTTTTGATGCCGAAGTGCGAGTAATGGTATAAGGAACCCCTATCCTATGCCGATGTGCACGAAGGGTCTGGAACATTTGGGATATATTATCCACCTGATCAGAGAGTGCCTTCACAAAGGGGCAGGCCGCTCCTCTGCATGGCTACCTGCAGAGGAGTCATCACCGTGGGGGATGACATCCTTACTCGAAACACTTATATGGGCTCTAGCGTTGATCATGTCTGCTTCTTAGTGGACGGTAGTTCGGGTTTTTGTTCACCTCCCACAGAAGACGCCAATGATGTGTCCTTGATTTGGATTGTTGACGGATTAGGGTGCCACTTGACTTTTGGGTCAAATTGAAGCGAGTCCAATCTCCATCCTCTATAATTTAGATCCGACACACCACAACTCAAAAATAAGATGTCAAAAAAATAGCGAGACTAATTTTTTAGTTTATCCTCTAACGTCTAAGTCAGTAATCTTTCTCAAAAGATGAAAAGATGTAGGGATGAATGATATGCGTGATAATACAAGATTGTAGATTTCTTAAGCCTAGTTCGGAGATTGCTGTCGATGTGGAGCGACTTTAACATGATGGTGCGCTCACAAGGAGTGGCTTTGACGTCGAGGGAGCAAGAATTGTAGAGGAATTCTTGGGAGGCTCTTTGGATTGAGGGTGATCTCTTGAGAGTTCTTGAATGTGGGTGTTTTGCGGGCTTGTCTGAGTAGGAATGTAAGCATGTCCTTGGAATTTGTCTCCTAGATTTTTTATAGACCTTAGGCTTGCTCAACCTTGCTTGTGCGCTAAGGCTGGCCACCAGCTAGCCACGCAAATTTTGCAGGCTGGCACGGAAATCGTGGGCGCTGATTGGGCAACTATGATCAATCAAGAGGATCCCTTCCTTCTTTGAGAAGATGCTAGACGCGGCAAATATTGAAATTGCCATTACGTGAGATCCGTTGAATTAGAAGTTGCTGTTAAGAGCGATCCGCTGAGTTGGAATCACCATTCATAAAGAGATCGTGATCAAGGTCAATATTCGGGATATCGAGCCTAACTAAGGCAAGCAATCTCCAGTATGCGGGAAGAGCTTTGTGAGCCACCCAGAATGGGTTGAGGCCGATTTGGGCCGTTTGACCAGTTGGGGCGCTGTTTTGGTTCAACGAAAACATTGACCGGCACCTGTACTTGTGGGCCGGAAGCCTTATGGGTCCATTGTCAAGTCTGTGGGCTTTCGTGTTGGGTCGGCCCATTCCTGCCGTCCCTATCAGAGGACTGTTAGCTTCTGGCCCATTGAGGCCCAATTAACTGAGCCCAAGCCGAGCCCAAGCCGCGCCGAGCCAAGCCGCGAAGCCGCCAGCGG
>JAOVVI020018338.1:0-10385 GCA_028571085.2 Nepenthes alata
AATCAATATTCTAATTCTCTCTCTCTCCTGCGTCTTCCTTCCCTCTCTCTGTTTTTCTCTCCCTATTCCCTCTTTTCTCTCCTTTCCCAGCACAAATTCCCGTCTCCCTCCTCTGCAGCTCTCCCCTTCCGTTGCGTTCTTCATCATCAACGTCGGCGACAACATGGAGATTGCATCAACATATTTCATACCCCTTGATGTGCGAGGCATTCTCTTGTTGACATGAGTAAACAAGGTTACCTTGCGACGATGCCCATGATGGTAATGACGTCCAATTCGACATTATATCCAATAATGAAAGCATTTGCCTAAGCATAGCCATCAATAGTCGCAGCCCGTCCAAACATTGTCCTCAACACAGTCATCAATATTATCGCCACCCATCCCAACATTGTCCTCAGCACTGTCACCACTACGTCCATCCAATCACAAACATGTCCTCGCTAAGTCCCCTGTGCCAACCAATCCCTAACTATCACAATTTTCTGATATATCAACATGCACACCATGACACTTTACATCTTGAATTCAAAAATATTAGGGAAATTCAAACAGAGGGGTAAGGGAGTTGAGGCCACCAAAACTACCACTAATGCTTCTAATACCCTCTTGGATCATCCTAACATCTACAAATTAGAAGATTAAACAAAAGAGAATCACAAAAGTATCAATTAAAAAAATCCTTCCTTCATTCTATATTACAATAATAAATCAAAATATTGTAACATAAATTAAATGTTAACAAATTAGGAAAATATCTTGATTTATTCTTCTCTAATCTTTCTCATTTTTGCTATGATTTTCACTATCTCCGAGATTCCAACACTCCCACTAAAGTTGGCAAATAGGCATTGATCGTTCCCAACTTGTAAACCAATTCTTCAAATTTTACTTGTGGAAGGGACTTTGTTAAAACATCTGGCTTCAATTTCTTGTTAATAAAATGCCAATCTATCTCCACATGTTTGGTTCTATCATGATTAGCCAGATTTTTCACAAATACTAATTGCTACCAAGATATCATAAAATTCCTTCATGGACTCTTTAATTTAAATTCATAATTTGTTAAGAAACATTTATAACCATAGTCCTTCATAAATGCTTTAAGATAATGCCTTGTATTCTGCTTCCACACTGCATCTAGTAACAACTAATTGCTTCTTGCTACACCAAGTTACCAAGTTCCCCATACATAGGTACAATGTATGGTGGGGGATCACCAATCTATAATATACTTGGCTCAATCTGCATCTAAGTAGATTTGACTCTTTGATTTACTCATTTATGAAAGAGTATTTCTTTACCAAAAATCATTTTTCAATATCTACGAATACGATAGGCTACTTCTAGGTGTTCTTCATTAAGATTGTACAATGCTTATTGGAAAGCTTATATCTATCCACATGTGAGATAGGTAAATTAGGTTACCCCTAAGTTGATATCTCCTAGTGTCTATTGGTGGTCTGTCTCCATCAAATCGGCTTTGTAAATTAGATTCATATAAGTATCCACTCGAATACATCTTAACATTTCAGTTCCTTTCAATAAGTCTAGGGTATCCTTGCGATGAGATGCTATAATACACCCCTTTGAGCTAACAACCTACATGCCTAGGAAGTATGTTCCGAAGTCCTTAACTTCAAATTTTATCGTAAATATTTTCTTTAAGCGGATCATTTCTTTCATATAGTCTCTTATGATAATTATTTTGACTTCCGAAATTCTAAACTTTAAATTTCATCGTAAGTATTTTCTTTAAATGGATCATTTATTCAATGTAGTCCCTTGTCATAATTATTTTAACATAAATAATTAAAATAATAGTATTCCTAAGGGAGAATTTTGGGGATAGGATATGATAAGGTTGACCATAGGAGTACCCGTGCTTCTTAATTGTCCTTGTAAACATATCAAATCAAGCTCTAGGAGATTTCCTGACACCGTATAGGATTTTTGGAGCTTATAAACCTTGTTAGCTTTGATTTTGGTTTTAAAAGTAGTGGCACATCCAAGTAAACTTTCTCTTCAAGGTTATCATTAAGGAAAACTCTTTTCATATATAATTGACATAGCATCCAGTCTAGGTTTGCCGCAAAGGGTAGTAAGATCTGTATGATATTGAGCTTAGATATTGGGGCAAACATTTCTTGGTAGTTGATACAGTAGGTCAAAATAAATCCTTTTTCCAACTAGTCTTACTTTGTAACGACTTATACTCCCATCTAGGTTACACTTTACAATGAAGATCAACTTACATCCTACTAGCAATTTCCCTCTTGGTAAGATTGGGATTTCTCATGTGACCTTTCTGTTTAGAACATTTATCTCTTCCAAAATGGCCGCTCTCCTCCCTGAATTTTTCGGAGCATGGTGAATATTATGCGGGACTTCTCCATTGGACAATTAGTAGCAAAAGTTTGGTATGTTGATGATAATCCATCATAAGAAGTTGGATATGTGGTGCTGAATATAAGAGCTCACACCTTTCCTTCAATAAGTAGGAATGTCTAGATTACTAAGTAAAGAGATATCAATTTAAAGGGTATTACCTAGAAAATGAAGTTTGGGCTCAAATTGTATTCATGGTTCTCCTTAGGGAGTGTGATCCTCTATCACTTCTTTAGCCTTTTTCCTCCTAGAGTAGACAATAAGGTCATTCTCAGTAATAGATTATTGGTAAGTGGAAGTTTTGTCGGTTGGAATTTCTAGAGGGCTAGTTAGCTTAAAATCTAGAGCTTAAAACCCTTGTTTTTGTTGGGATAAGGATCAAAATAGCACTTTTATATGAAATTAAATAATACTAAAAAAAACAAAGATGTTATCAAAATCAAAGTAGAACAAACACACCTAGTTACACTTGGGATGCATGCAAGGCCCAATATTCAAACATAAAATAAGTCAAATTGAGGATTGGAGCTTTTTAAAGCAACTTGGGCTGTGCCTAATAGCACACTTACTAATAAGTAAATCCAGAAGCTACAGGCTTTCTCAAAATCTCAAATCTCTCTCCCCCTGCCCCCAAATGTTTCACTCACAACACTTATTTTCTGCTGTCTCTCATGCCTCTGCTTCTACTTCTCCATTTCAAAAGCTAGGGCTTTGCTTGAGAAGAAAAAGGAAGGGTGGGAGCTAGGATTTCAGGTTTAACTAGTGATGGTCTGTTGTGGGTAGTGGTTATGGTGAGAGAAAGAAGAAAAGGTATTTTTCGACGGATTCTATGTGGCTTGGGTTTTCCAATGAGAAGTTGAGATTTGAAAACTTTCCATTTTATTTTTTTTCTTTTTTCCCTTCGCCTCTAATAGCAGATTGGCAGCAAATATTTTTCTGTTCTTCTACCTCTGCAATCGGTAAGATATTTTTTGCAGGATATTTTTTCTACAACCTCTTCAAAAACACTTCCTTTTGTTTTTTAAGCAAGGCATAAACCAACACAATTATGGTGATGATGGGCTGAAGTTTAGATGGTGGTGCTAATGATGTGGTGGTAAGGCAATGGGGTTGCTTCACCAGGGTGCTTGGCTTCATGGCAATGGAGAAGGTTGTAGGAAACTAACAGGTATGAAAGAGGAAAAAAATCATGAACCAGCCAGTGATACCAAATTTGATCTAGGGAAATAGGGATGGGAAGAAGAAGACGAAGGGGAGAAGGAAAGGAAAGAAGCATGGAAGAGAATAGAGAAAATGGGAGAAGAGATTTCCAAGGAGAAAGATGGAGAATCACAATTTATCAATATTAATTCAATTTATCAATAACTACCCTACCAATAAAATTAGAATTCTTATATAAAGATATCCTGCTTCTAAGTTAATTAGCAAATAGACATAATTTCCTAATTAACCTAACTAAGAAAATAATAAAAATAAAATATACTATTTCAAAAGTATCTTGAAACTATTAAAATTAATAATTTTAGGAATTTCTTAAAAACTTGGAAACAAATAAAAAAAATCAAAATCAAATGTCTCTCATATGAAATCAAATCTCTCTAATATCCTTGAGATGCCCGCATCATTATATCATTTCCTTCAATTACTTCTATTGTGCTACCACCTTTCTTGCATCAAAAGAGAATTTCTACATTTTAGGAATTATCCAGCAATAATTGCACAAAACACATTACATTTCTCTTTTCCACATGTTTCAATAAGAATGCAAATATTATCTAAATTGCAACCCATAAATCAAAAGAGATTTTAAAGAATGACATGGTACTGGTGATCAACTTCTACAAGCAAATTACCTCCTCCCCCCTCCCTTCCCACCAAAGAAAAAAAAAACCTCATGGAAGAAATATGATTGTATGCAATAATACAACTAGATATATCATATTCACTTCTTGTGGAAAACTTATTGGAGAGACTGACTTGAATGTTTCATCTTGAATTGGATAGTCGCAAGATTACCCATCCCTAGGTGACAACATTAATGAATTTATATGACTAGAAGTAAAAAATCAGAAAAGGAAGATATAAATAAACCATAAAACGAAAAAAAATTCCATGACGTTACCATTTGATTCCAAATAAAATACATTTAGGGAATCAGAAGCAAAGACTAGCAGTGTAAATAGTATCTAGGAATATACCTTTCTGTCTTGGGGTATGTTGGCCTTCTGCTTAGCTATAGCAACAGCACGAGACATCCCACCAATAGCATCAATGAGTCCATGGCAAGCAGCATCAGTACCAGTCCATACTCTTCCTTGTGCATTCTCCTCCATCTTATCTACCTAAAAGTGCAAGATAAGTAGCACTAAGCAACTAAGGTTCAACGAAAAGAACGAAAATGAAACAACAAATCCTTGATGAAGAAATTACAGGCATTGATCTTGAATAAGCTGCTTTATCTCGAAATAATTTGTATGCGTATTCTGCAGACTTGGCAAAGAGATCTGCTTCATCTGGTCTATAAAATAATTAGCGATTTTCATATTAGGAGGAAAAGACAAATGAGTAATCACAAGACTATTATTTCTATAGCAAGGCAAAGACAGATTAGCCAATGAATTTACGGTGCGTTTGTCTATTAGAAATAGGAATAAAAGAATGGGAATTTCCTTTTCAAGGAGGTATTAGCTTGGCATATTAATACAAGTAGGTAATAAGAATATCTTGAAGAGCCAATGCCACCAAACACCAGTGCTTAAATTTTCTCTACCCAAAAATATATGCATGAGTTCATTCAAAAGGCATCATTTTATTTCAACCCAAATGCAAGAGTGTCAGGGTTTATTCAGATACATCACTTTGTATAATTTCAGTTTATCATGACAATATTCTTCTTTCCTTAAGGAATGCACATCCCCAAAGAAAAAATAAAAATAAAAAAGGAATTCCTAGGTCATCTGTTTGTTTTCCTTCCGTTTACACAGCCCCATTTAAATGTTATTTTCTTTTTTGAACAGGTTTTTCACAGATTAGAATGCAATGGATCTCACTTGCCTATCAACAAAGAGATCATATTACCTGCTTCAGATGTAGTAGTAAATTAACAGATTGAAACTAACTTCTTTTTTGGAGTCACTGTCATGTTTATGTGTAAGCATAAAGTGATACAAGAAGGCCTCTCACCTGAAAGGTCGCTGTTCAGCAGCAGGGAGCTCAGCATACTTTCCCCTTGATATAATCTCTTTGTTGAAACCAATCTTTTCATACAGATTTCCCAAATTAAACTTCCCTATGCACAAATATCGCAACGAGTTACTTCAAATAACAGCAATAGCAACTTGAAGAACAAATAAACCTAAAATTATATTCATGGAAATGCTGCAGAATCTCTACTCCTAGTCAGTTTAGCATTCTTGTTCACTTCAATTATTCCAAGCAACTTACATTTGATTGGAAGAAATATTTATTCCTTCCAACCTAATTCCCATAGGAGTAAATAGTACCATGTTGCATTATTTACTGGTAATATATTATTCTATGGTAAAAAATAGTACCACTATTGGGGATAACAAAACAAACCAAACTCAATGGTTTCATTATTCCGATTCCTATGGGACTATATCAACTCACCCACTTTTAGGCAATTGCCCACTTTTCCCCTTAGGTCTCTTTCAAGGGCAGATTGAAACATTGGGAGCAGGCTGGGTTCAAAGGAAAAATCATGAGGGCTAAGTCAGGTCAAGCCAAGTAGGGCTAGCTACTCATGCAAAAAAAAATATAAACCGTACCTATCCATAGTAAAAATTCCGTTGTTCAGGCTGGCCATGGGCATTTTGAGTTTCAAATGTTTTGATTCAAAGACTTTTATTTCAATAAAAAGTAACTAAAAAAACATAAAACAGTAAAAGAGCACTTAATAGTTTGTTTACGTTTTATTGGCCCTTTGTCTATTTAATTAGCTTTTGTTTTTCTAATTAATGATTTATTTATTTATTTATTTAGATTTGCAATGATTCGAGGTTGAAATGTTTAGATTGATTTGGACTCCATAAAGAATGAATATTGACATAATTTGAGAAATTCTGTGGTCTATTAATTTTAATATATATATTATATATAGGTGTTTTTCATAAAGTGTTTTTACAAACTCCATCATTGGAGGAGAGTTGCATTGTGTAGCCAATAGCCAGTATATAATTGTGTCATATCTTTTACAGAAAAAAATATTCTGGGTCATAGTCTTTCTACGATGCATCGTGCTCCCACTCGATCTCATAGTAAATATGGAAGATCAAACACTTCAAGAAACTAGTACAAGAAAATAAAATTCGACTAGCCACCTGGTATATAGGAATCTTACCAGAAAGAGTATGAGAACATACTATGTTTAGAAGAAAACTCTAGATGGGTAGGAGGAAAATCATGAGAAATTGAAAAAATGGGTTACAAACTATGGTACATGGGAAAAGATAAAAATAAAAATGGGATAGGTATTATAGTTTATAAACTTTTAAAAGATAATATAATAGACGGCGATATGAGATCAGAATATATATTAAATTGATCATAGCTTTAGAAATAACAAACACTATTAGTGCCTACACCCGACAAATAGAAATATTAGATAATATTAAAAGCAACTTTGGTGAAGATTTTTATAGTGTGATGCCAAGGATAGGATGTGAAATAGGAGGAGATTTAAACTATCTTATATGAATAATAATGGTATTGAATGGAAGCATGAAGATTCTAGTTTTGGAGATCGAAATAATCCAGGGGATAAGATTTTAGAGTATGACCTATATTATGTCAATGTAATACTTTATAATTACTTTCATGAAAGGTTTGAATAGCAAATAACTTTTAAGAGTGGACCTAATAGTAGTCCAATGGGTTTCTTTCAAACTTGAAAATCAGATAGGTTGTTTTATAAAATCATTTCTGATGAGAGTTTAATTACTCAACATAGAATTCTAGTATTATAATGTAATTATTAGAAAAATGGACGAGAAATATTGAAGCTTCCAATTGCCAACGAATGAAATGGTAGAATTTGAAGGGAGAAAATATAGAAAAATGTAAAGATAAAATGCTAAAAAAATGTGATTGGGAAGCAAATGACAGAGAAGACTATACAGAATGTATATTATAAAATGACAAATTGTTTTGAGGTAATATGAAAGGAAACATTAGGGGAATCTAGGGGAAAAAGAGTTAGGGCTATGGAAGGTTGGTGAAGGGATGAATATGTCCAAAAAGCAATAAAGACAAAAAAGAGAGTATTAACTTGACAACATTCCATGATTAATTAGTAACGCTAAATCTAGGGCTCATAACGTTTCGAACACTAAGTTAGGGTCCAAAGAGGAAGACAAAGACATATACAAATTAGCTTAAAGCAAGAGAAAGGAGTTCAGATGTACATCGTATTGGATGGATAAAAGATGAAGATAAAAGAGTATTAATAAAAGAAGAGGGCATAAAAGATAGGTGGCGGAGTCATTTCCTTAAACTATGCAACGAAAACATGATACACGAGTTAGATCTAGAAGTTAGTAGGGACAACATTAATAAAAACTCTAAAGAAATATGTGAAATCAGAGTATAAGAAGTTGATCATACACTTCAAAAATAAAAAGTGAAAATTTGTTAGGACCAGATGAAGTATCTATCCATCTTTGGAAATATTTAGGAAATAATGGAGCAAATTGGTTTACTAACACATTTGGTTTGATTTTTAGAAACAATAGAATACTAGATGAATGGAGAATAAGCATTTTAGTTCCTATTTATAAAAAAACATGAGATTTTACAATTTGTACAAATTATCAAGGTACTAATGTAACAAGTCATTCCATGAAACTTTGGAAATGAGTAATTGAACCAAGCTATATATTTGTTGAGAATGTTGACGTAGAAAATTACCGATAAAAAACCAATTTACATATGATCATTATTGATATAGAGAAGGCTTATGATCTAGTCCCTAGATAAGTTTTATGGAATGAATTAGAGAAGAAAAAATGGTACAAAAAATATCAATATAATCAAATATATGCAAACAAGGGGTAACTACTAGAGTTAGAACTACAGGAGAAAACAATAAGGATTTTCCTATTAAGATAATTGTGCATCAACGGTATAGTCTGAGTTCTTATCTAGTTACCTTAGTTGTGTATCACCATATAAAAGATGTTCAAGATGAGGTTCCTATAGTGTATATTATTTGCAAATGATATTTTCTAATAGATAAGGTAGAGAAGGTTTACAGATAAATTTAGCACAAGGCTGAAGATAAGCTGAAGTAAAACCAGCTATGTAACATATAATTTAGTCAGTCTAAACAAAATAATGAACAGATTAAATAAATAATTTCATAACTTTGGCTCTATAATTCAAGAAACTAAAGATATAAATAATGATGCGACACAAATGATCAATATAGATTGGTTAAAATAGATAACTACATTGAGTGTGTTTTGTGATCACAATGTACCTATGAAACTAAAAGAAAATTTTTAAAACAACTATTAGACCTAATATACTCTATAAATCAAAATATTGGACAATTTAACAAAAACATATACGAAAATTAAGCATTAAAGAAATGAGAATATGATGATGGATGAGTAGAGTCACCCTTGAAAGAAAAGATAATGAATAATAATATTTGTAAACATTTAAATATTGCACTTATAGAAGATAAAATAATGGAAAGATATCTAAGTTGATTTGGATACTCAAAATATGGGCCAAATGTAGCACTAATAAGAAAATGTGAGTTTGTTGTAATTGGAAGAAAGAAAGAAAGAAAGAAGTACACCAATGAAAATATGGAATGATGTGATGAAAAATGATTTAAAATATCTTCTACTTAAAGAGAATATTGTACATAATTGCGTGGAGTGTCAAAAACGATTTGATATAGCCAATCGCACTTAGTGGAACCTAAGATTTTTTTTGTTAATCTTGTCGCATTAAAAATATAATATTTTTTGGAATTGCATAAAATATAAGAAAAAATGATCTCTATATAAAAAAGTTGTTTTTATATAAAAAAATATTGGTTTAATGAGATGATTTTTCTATAGAAACTTGACATTTATATGTAACATTAAAAGTCATGTTTATAAAAAAAATTTAAATGTGCCATTTTCACCCATTATCATACTCGGCTTATAAATTTAACCAAACTTAATTTTTTGGCTATATCTGTCATAATACTTACGAACTTTGACCACACCCTAGAAAATTTCATGCCAGACATATTAAGTAGCTCAGGTGGCTCAGTTTGTATCAAATCTAAATCCATTATTCTCATCTTCTATCTTCTTTTATTTTATAACTACAGTCCTCAAACTTCACCTTCTCCGTTCCACTTTTCTGCTGGCCTCTTCTTCCATAATTATCTTCAAATTCCTCTAATTTGATGTCTACATACTTTCGAAAAATTCATATGCTACACAACTTCGTCATGAACCCCTCGACGACAAATAGGGATTCAGCAGGTAATTTTGCATAAAAAATGTTCGAAAATTCAGCCCACTGATTTTGAAAACTAAAGAAGTAATCTTGAATGGAATGATTGCCTAGAGAATAAGAGGTAATCTCATATTCTATATGAAAACAACGAACAACGTTGTTTTGATTGTAAACCTTCTTCAAATATTCTCACATTGTTTTAGCCTGTCTTATATGGCCTCAACTTAAGAATAATAAAATGATCAATGGATCGTAAAATCTCTGTTATCATTCGAGCATCCTTAACCTTACACATAGGGCAAACTTTATCAGGTTCATAGCAATTGGATCACTTCCATCTATGTGGCCCCACGGATCCTTTCCAGTTACGAATAAAGAAAATTAAAATTCCCAAAAGTGTAATTTTTTTTGGCAGAATGACCCTATGACTCTCTCTTAATGTTTTCCCTTCATAATATAGAATGGTACAAGAATATTACAAGCCCAATTTCATGAGATTGCCAAGAATGGATTAT
>JAOVVI020018339.1:0-10385 GCA_028571085.2 Nepenthes alata
GAAGGTATTCAATTTAACTTCATCAGTGAGTCATAGAATTTAGCGAGCTTCAGAGGTAAACCTTGCCAAGTAACTCTTCAGACTTTCATTTAGCCCCTTCTTGATCCGAGCTAGGTGCTAGGGTTGTTTCTCTATCATTCGACTGGAGGCAAACTAAGAAAGAAAACTATTAGTGAAATCATGGAACGATTGAATGGAATTAGGAGGTATTCGGTAGAACCAAATTCTTGCATCTCCTTTTATAATTAATGGGAAGTATTGACACATCGTCATTTCATTTAAGTCTTGAAAGCCTAGCAGTGTTCGGAAGTGATCTATTGGATCGGAACTTCCGTAATAGGTGTTCATAGTTGGCATTTTAAATTTTTGGGGAAGTGGACAGGTTCATATCTTCGTTGTAAACGAAGATTTCCTCAAATTGTCAGTGCGTAGCTTTTCCCCGAAAAGATAATTCCAAATTTTGTCAAACTTTTCCTCCGTTCGAGGAGTTGCAACGGATTTTTTGGCATTGAGGTAAGTCCTTAATTCCATTGGAGATTCAAATCGGTATAGTTGAAAGATTTCACGGACTGCCGGTAAGTTAGAAGAAGCTTCCTCTCGATCTTGAGGTCTTCTCTCACTTCGGGGATTCCGTCTTTCTGGGTTATTATCAACGGATCTTGGCCCCAACAGACCCTCTAATCGAGATCGGCCTTCGTTCCCTTCTCCAGAAGGTAGCCTCTCCTAGTCAGAAATTCGTTGCATCCGTCCGGCCGGCCTTTTCTTCCGCTGATTTCTTATGGAAATAGGAATATGGGTAAGAGAAGAATTGGGTGTCCGATTTTTGACGGCCCACATCTTCACATAGGGTTTGTAGGGTTTCAGATATGTTGCCCATTCATGTGTTCAGCGCCTGAATGAGTTGAGTTTGTCGATTCTCTTCTGTATTGTCCAAATGAGGGTCGTTGTTAAGAACAACATTATCTTTTGCAGGTGCGCTCACATTTGTTCATGTGTTAACCATTTTCGTATGTTTGGTGATAAAGCAAGCTTTTTCAGTCATTTTTCACAGACTGCGCTAATGTTGCATCTACGGGTCCGGATTAAACTTGAAAGGATCTGATCACTGTTCTTTTAATCCAGAACCTATACAATACCATAGAAAACCAGCAAATCAAATGGCCAAAATGGAAAATTTTTTCAGTAGGCTCTTCGATGTTCTAGTAAGTAAAATCATTCTCAAATAAAAATAGGAAGATATTAGTGTTTGACTTGGTTATGGATTTTGTTAAATGGGGTTTAGGATATCATTTTCTCCTCATCCTTTGATAAAAAAAGCCTTTCTTTATTTAGATTACTTAACCAATTCTTGGTATGGATGATTTTTATCCTGTTTTTACCTGTTGGCTAGTTTTTCTATTTTTAGCCAAAAGTTAGATCCTTCTTTCTAAAGGATGGCCGCCTTCTTATACAAGTTTTGGGTCATTTTCTAATCTCATAACCATTTCAGATAATGAGGGTCGATTGGCTTAATTTCAGGTTATTATTGTCGATTTCATGAAAGATAGGATGTTATCCAAAATATTTCTTACTAGCCTCTTGGGCTATAACTTTTGGGCCTCATTGATTCATATTGGGCTTCAATTAGTGGGCCTTTATCATGGATTGTCCAAGTAACAGTACCCATCAATACGTAATTTAAATGTCAATATTTTACCTCATTCCACCACGAACGCTACTACAGGCATACCATGAGCGCTGCATATTTTGTCCAATTCATATGAGTGCCCCTCATAGCTCATTATGTGCACAACTGCTGTTTCAAATATGCACGAGTAGACAAACACCAGTTAAACACCAGCTTGATATTTAAAATTATTATAATATAATTATTTTTTAAAATTAATTTAATATATATTATAATAATGTTATAGATCATAACTAAAAAAATTGAATATTATAATAATTTTTCGTACTATAAGATGTCTTTAAAAATCATATAGTAAATATAATCAATTATTAAATATATATATTTTAAATTTTCAGAACAATATTTTATATAATATAGTGTTACTGAAATTCTGCCGACGTTTCGAAATGACCGTCTAACACCGCAATACGCAGTAACCCATCTCGGTTGTTGAAAAGCAGAAAGTGGAAATTAAAATAAAGGCTGAAAAATCTTGTGTGGACACGAGCAACGCGTGCCAATGGCGTGCCCATTGGATGACAATTCGTGTCGTGCTGTCCGTGCCAACCAAAACCGCATACCCAAAACACGTTTGCTTCACACGCGTGAAACCCTAGCCCCTCGCATGCTCACACGTTTCACGCTTCTCGGCCCTATCCGCCGGAAATCTTCCGGGTCGCCGGAGGCCTCCATCGGTTGAAAATTTCCTATCTATTATCCCTGTATCTGGACCTTCAGGGGGCTTTCTCCGGCCATTGCGCAGGGATTGCGCGTAACGCCCGGACAATACATGCTTCTCAGGATTGGCCTATTATATTGCACATCTGATGCAGTTTTCAGATGAAAAATGAGATCCACCGTGTGGAAATCATTTGAGTTGCAGATTGAATGAGTTGTGAAATCTTGTGCAAATGGTGCAGGTTAAATACGCTAGTGGATGATCTTAAGCTTTTAGACAGATATAGTAAGGTAATTAACACAGTTTTAAACTTGATAGTACTTAATCTGTTCAGGTTATAATGCGATGAACTGGCAGAGTTATCATAATCACTTCAGTGTAGAAATGCATTAGAGAGAAAAATATGGCAACGAAAATGCAAAAAATGATAGGAACAAGTGAAGAAGATGATGACGAAGACATGGAGATGGATGTAAAAGGAGAAGATGATGAGGATGGTGAAGAGAAGGACATTTCTTCTTCTTTGATGGTGTGTGTGGATGGAGGAATTGCCATGGGCAGTAACAATCTATTCCAGCATCAATTGCAAACCCAAGAGCACGCAAGCATTCAGGGAGGGTGTGCACGGCGGTCGAGACCATTGGAGGAGAAGGAGAGGACAAAGCTACGGGAGCGGCACCGGAGAGCCATTACTGCGAGGATCTTGGCAGGGCTTCGACGGCATGGAAACTACAATCTCAGGGTCAGAGCTGATATCAATGACGTAATTGCAGCTTTGGCAAGGGAAGCTGGCTGGGTTGTGCTTCCAGATGGTACTACTTTCCCATCACGGTGTCAGGTACTAACATGCATCATTTGAGGAGTCCATTATTGTACAATTTGTTTTGTCATTTAATCTTCTCACAATTTTGAATTTCATCAAATTCATGTTTAGGTATTGTTTACTTTATATATTGACTTGAACATCTTATTTTGGTGAGTTAATGATGAGGATACTTGTTAATTCAGGGTTGGATTGTCTAGTGCATACGCACTCTGGGCAGTGGGCAGATTGTGAGAAGGCCAGGAGTTAAAAGTTATTGTTAGTAACATAAAAAAGGTGTTTGCACCTTGAAGCCGTAACATCTGAATTCTGCAAATTCCCACATCCAAGCTGGCTAAAATTTGAGGTCTAGTTTGGGTGGAACATGCAACATCAATTTTCCTAACTTTGCGTAGGCTAATTTGGAAAGATCAAAGAGGAAAAGGGAAACCAAACTATCCCAAGTGGGGTGCCTTTTAAAGAAGTTTTATATTTTATTTAGGAAACAAGTAAACCGAAGATTCTCTTTAAGGTTCATTTAGTTTATAAGTAACACTCAACCATCAAAGAAACTTGGTCGGTTAGATATATGAGTAAGGTCGTTCAGAGGCTTTCTTTAGGGTTCCTTGGATGCATAATGCGGTGCCAATGCTAGGGTCATTTTTTCTAATTATTTAAGGTTCATTTCTTATTAAGAGGAGACCGGGGTGGATGTAGTAACTAATTTCTGGTCAGCGTGGAAGACTGGCAGTTTAAAAAATGAACCAGGTAAACTTGTGGCCTTTTTTGTTTTTGCTGGCTATGCTGTAGCTGAATTTTTGTCTGTCTAGATTTGATAGAAGTGTGTAGGAAAATGAAATTGAGTGGGGTTGTGAAAGAAGATTCATATGGCTGATGCCACATAGTAGGACTTCTATTGTTGATGCAAAGGGAAGAAACTTATGGCTGTAGGCCTGCTTTTTGTTTAGAAGATATCGTCGGTCATATACAAGGGAAATTTTTTAAAATGATTAAAGTGGTTTGGATGGAACATATGCCAAATGAAGTGTTGATAAGAAAAAGTGATTTGGTTGAGGTTGTAGGCAATAAGAAAGGAAGAGGTTGGCTTAGGAAAACATGGAGCAAAGGTAACACAAACTAATATAAAATTACTTAGCTCTCAAATGATATTGTACTAAATCGCACAAAATGGAGGAAGCGGATTCATACATCCAAACCTTATTTACTAGGACTTATAAGGCTCTGTTGTTCTATACAAGTGAGATATATTTTCAGATTTCTCTTACAGGCCTTTGATTGAAATCTAATCTGTCCTGATTGGATTGTCTGTTCTTCAGCTCTCTGAGAACAAACATGTTTTAACAGTTGAAATTGATCTAGTGAATCTTGATTTTGTGTATAAAACATAAACATTTTCCTATACTGAAATTGCAAGATGGAAAATCCATTGCTTAGAGGAAAGGAGTTAATTTGCTGAATGCAACTGCTCAAGAGTTGAGTAAGAAGAGTGGTCCCATTTAGGAACTTTTGATTTCCATTGATTAGCATGGGACTGAACTCGTACTTTCTATTACCTGAAGATGCCGCTTTGTTAGACTGTTGCAATGAATTAATGAAAAAATTATTCTGAACAAAAAATCAAATTGAGTGATCTTTAATTTAGTAACTAGAAAGGTCCTATTGTTGTTTCAATACTTTTTATTAATAAAATATGGCTACCATGGGCTGTGTTGCTAATATGGAGTGCAAAATGAAGATTTCTGTGAGAGGTTGAGGAAGGTGCCATTCAGTATAATATGAAAATGTATGTTCTTAGAAATTCCTAGGAGAATTACATAATTTCTTAGTATGCTTCCTCATACATTGTGTACTTGGCATGCTCCCTCGTACTTATTCTAGCAGTTGACTTGCATTATTAATGGGCATACATGCACCTTGTTCTTCTTCAGTTCACTTATCTTCACTTCTAACAACTCTTTGGAACTCCGAGTGGCTTCTTCTTACATCCATTAGGGAACAAAACCCTCTGGTGATGCTATAACTTCAGTTGCTGCATCATCTTCGAACAGTATGCCTCAACAGACTCCATCTACTTCCTTGGGAGGGATTTCTTCTGGCTATCAAGGCACAGTGGAATACAATACATGCCAGCTGAGAAATGTTTTTGTCCCCAGTTCATCACATTACGATTTATCCTCCGCTGCTCGGTCTCACAGATCGTCCATAGTGGGAGATAGAGGAGAGGGAACAGACAATCATCCTCTTATAGGTGGCTCCGTTGACACTGTTGATAACAATCAGGTATAAGCCAGTCAGCATCTGTCAAACCCATTTTTTGTTAATTGCTTCACTCATGATGGGTGTTGAGAAAATAAAACTTGTGGTTTTTGTGACATATCACCCTTTTTTGCTTCCAATTGAAGCGATAGAGGGACAGGGTGAAATTTACACTAGATTGATCCTCACTAACCTGTGTCCTTTACCCTGCAAGGGGGAGAGACATGCCATTGGGCCAAATCATGCCCTGGCGACATATCAGTCCTACAACTTGTTCTGGTACATAAAAATAAATGTAAAATAAAATATTGAAATTTGCACCTTTATAGTGTTGTGAATATGTAATATGGTTAAGGAAAATATTCACAAGGTAATTTATTCATAGGGTCACATGTCAGGCGTCATTATATATATACTTTCTGTTTCATGGTTGCCATCTTCAATTTTCTTTCTTATACTTTTGTTGGGTAGATTTATGTTGAAAACTGGTTCTTGACTGCATATTTGCACCAAATATGCTTTGAGGAGTACAATGTTTTCCCCTACAACGTCCAGAATAATGTTTCATTTATTTCATCAACTTGGTTTTTATTGGTTACAACTATAACTTCTCCTTATCTAATAATTGGATAGGTTGTTGACCTGTCCTCAAAGCTACAAGAGCGTGATTTTGCTGGGACACCATATATTCCAGTTTATGTGATGCTTCCTGTAAGTTAAGACTAGTATCTACGTTGTCACAACTTTTTTGTAATGACATGTTTCCAATATTTTAATTATCCCCTTTGCATATTTGCTTGTCTTGGTTAGTTATTGCGGTGAAGTGTATGTGTTATGTTAGTCTTTTATACTTTTTGACATGAAGAACAAATCAGTGGATTTTGCATATGACTGCATGCGATCAAAGTCAAATAATTCTAGTTTGCTATTCTCTGCAAGTGAGTTCATTGTGATATAGCCAAATAAGATCCCTCACTCTTTTGGTACAGTTAGGTGTCATCAATATGAAATGTGAGCTGGCAGATCCAGATGGGCTGATCAAACAGCTAAGGGTCTTGAAAGCA
Source organism: Nepenthes alata (assembly GCA_028571085.2). Taxonomy (NCBI): domain Eukaryota; kingdom Viridiplantae; phylum Streptophyta; class Magnoliopsida; order Caryophyllales; family Nepenthaceae; genus Nepenthes; species Nepenthes alata. The sequence goes on from JAOVVI020018339.1 coordinate 6,492, forward strand.
ATTAATGTCGATGGTGTTATGGTTGATTGTTGGTGGGGAATTGTGGAAGCACATGCTCCACAAGAGTATAATTGGAACGGTTACAAAAGGTTCTTTCAGATTTTGCGTGAGCTTAAACTGAAGTTACAAGTGAGTTACATTCCTGCTTCTGGTCTACAAGACAGCATATGCTGTTATTGGTTTGTAGAATCTTTTGTTCTCATCAGTTTATGAATGTTTATTGAATATCTGTTTGGGATTTTGCTATTTCCACGGAAAAGGAAATGCTTGAGGAGTTTGAATCTTAGATATTCCGTTTACAACAGCAAGATCTAGAACTTGACTTGAGTAGGATGTAACATAAAGGTCAAAATAGGTTGTGCAAAAAAGAGAACTTGACTTTTTAAAGACCTTTATTTCATTAATCAATAAGTTGTAGTGTTAGCTCTACGTTACTTGAAAGCTACTACTCACTTAAAGTACTTTAAAAGTAGTTTTCACTTAAAGTTTTTATTTTAATGTAATGCAAACTGTATTCTTAGCATTTGGAATTTAGAAGCAACAAGTTGAAGAAGTGACTGCATCTTATAGATGTTGTGGTGGATTGATGGCATCACTATATAAGGTAAGGAATGTCGCACTCATAAGAAACTAAAAGTAACACCTACAAAGGAATATCTTGATGGAGGTGAGGCATTTTGGTTTTTTGTAGACCTTAGAGAAAATTGTGAGGAAAGACTTCAGTTCCCATAGATTTTCTGCATGACTCTTTATAGAACGAAAAGGATCCAACCCCAAATAACTGGAGGGCAAGGCTCGGATGAGGTGATGATACATGAGTGAGTAATGTGCGCTGCATCGATTTAGTTCTGCCTGCATACTGCCTCCTGTTATTTGTTGTAGAATGGATTAAACCCTATAAATTATGTCTGGCATGTTGTCTTAATGTTGAAATTGCTGCAGGTGGTAATGTCATTTCATGAATGCGGAGGCAATTTTGGTGATGATGTTTGTATTCCTCTGCCACATTGGGTCGCAGAAATTGGTCGCACTAATCCTGACATATTTTTCACTGACAAGGATGGAAGGCGTAATCCTGAATGCCTTTCTTGGGGAATTGACAAGGAGAGGATATTGAGAGGCCGAACAGCGATTGAGGTACAATATTTCTGAGTGACTGTCTGGTCATGCTTAAGACTTTGTCTACTGTTTTTCATTTTTTTAGCCACTTTAGAAAAAAATCTTGTATCTTTTGAGATCTGTCCTTATTGTCTGAAAGACCAGTTTATGGCCTCCTAAATTTTTGTTTGCTCTAGCCTAATGGATCTTTTGTAGCTTATAACTTATTGTTATATCTAAATAAGAGATAATTAAGATAAATTAATAAAATAATATGGGGATATACACTTCTTAGCAAGTGAATTTTTAAAGGGCTAGACTCGTGGTTTCTTGACGGTTTTCATGGATCAGGATAATTGTGTGCCTCAAATGTGTTTCTTTGTATTACATGTGGGTGTAGGTTTACTTTGACTACATGAGAAGCTTCCGTGCAGAGTTTGATGAGTTCTTTGAAGATGGTGTTATTTCTATGATTGAAGTTGGACTTGGGCCATGTGGGGAGCTGAGATACCCTTCCTGTCCTGTTAAACATGGTTGGAGGTATCCTGGCATTGGAGAATTTCAGGTTCTCTGCTAAATACTTCATTTTTTGTTGAAAGTAACTCTAGTCGCTTAGAACTGTTTCACATATTTCATCTCTTCTGAAAGGTTATAAAACTTATGTTCACACAATACTTGAACTATATTTTTTAATTAGAAATGATACTTTTATGGCATTTGAATCTTTCTTGTACCAAAAATTGCTTACCTCCTCCCCCCTCTCTAGTTACTGGGAGATTAAGAGTGAATGCTACAAAATAGGTGGGTTTTTTAGTGTTCACCCTTTGTTTTTTTCTCTTGGGAACCTTTTATGCACTACCTTCTAATTGCATGCATTTTGGATTGTCATTCTGCTGTAATGTTGTATGTAATTGGTTACTTTCTCAATTACTATGAATAAAAGGGGTTTTTTTTTTTTTGGATTAATAGCTACTCCATTTATCAGTAGTTCTATGCCCTGTTCATGTTCCATTGGATTAAGCAGTCTAAGAATATAAATTATTCAATCTTAACACAACCCTTGCACTGGATTGCTTATATAAGAAACCTATAGATCTTCTTTATTAAGATACATGTTACCTTCATAGGATCTATATAGGTCTGGGCATGACATTCTGACTATTAACAGTGCCCAGAAGGAAAGGGATGCTGTTCATTGTCATTACTGTAATGTTGCAATAAACTGCCTTTTCAAAATACAATGAGGATATTAATCCTTTGTTTACTTAATTGCTACTCCATTCATCAGAGAATTTAGTTGCAGCTTTATTTTCCTATTTTCTATGCCTACTTTTATTCTCTGCTGAACCTTCTGTAGTATACCTAAATTTATGTTGCTGAAGTCTAAATCTAGAATCTTGGAATATAATTCTCTTACCCTTTTTTGCAGTGCTATGATCAGTATTTGTTGAAAAGTCTAAGGAAGGAAGCAGATGCCAGAGGGCATTCCTTTTGGGCCAGAGGCCCAGATAATGCAGGTTCCTATAACTGTCGGCCACATGAAACTGGATTTTTCTGCGATGGAGGCGATTATGATGGCTATTATGGTAGATTCTTTCTTAACTGGTATTCTCATGTTCTGATTGAGCATGGTGATCGTGTATTGTCTCTGGCCAAGTTAGCTTTTGAAGGAACCTGCATTGCTGCAAAGGTGAGTTGCCTAGAAACATGATCTCCCAATTTAATTACACATTCAAAAAACTAGATTTTCTTTATTTTTTTAAAGTCAAGTTTTAAGAAAATAGAAAACTTGTTGAACCTTGGAAAAGTGGTGGGAGAGTAGGACATGGAAAAAGAAGGAAAATATGGCTGAAGTTTGGTTATTTTTTTAGAAGAATATTGTCCTAATGTTCTTCACCATTGACTTTGTGAGTTCCAATCAGGATAGATCTATCCCGAATTTATGGTTCATTCTCTCACTTTGAAGTATATTCCAAATTATTTGACCTAGGTATGGATAAGAACCTCTAATGGAATTTATGAGAATAGTATATATAACTGAGCAATATATGTTAATCGTGTGAAAATAATGTGGTCAAATAAAGATAATGTTGCGTCCCGGGTTTCCGATTGTTGTACGGATTAGGGAGCCTTCCAATCTTTCGTTGACAGTCTATCTGGATTGGGTCCAGTCTCCGTCGCTGATAACTAAGAACTTGCACAACACAAACCACAAACAAGAGGTCAGAGGACAACGGGGGACTATCCCCCGTTGTCACTTCGTCGCTTAAGTCAGAAATCTTCCGTACTAAACGGAGGAATACACGTTTAAAGGTAAACGTGGTGGGAATGCAGAGATGTAGCGATGAGCGGAGTGTGAATCCGTTGACCGGGGAAGTACTTGAATTCGGAGAGCAGTTCAGTGTCGGGAATCTTTGTTGACCGGATCCGTTGCGTGCCATTCGAGTCTCAGGCAAGATCCAGGAGCGTGCAGATGGAAGATCTCAGGCTCGAGATCAGATCTCCTCACTGTAAGAACGTGCTTCGAGAGGTTGGGAGGAGACTTGCCTTAAGATAGCTGATCGTTCGAGCTGTGGCAATAGGATGTACATTGCGTTCTTTGGAAGGGTTCTTCTCGTCGTTCATTACTGTTGGTGAGTCAGCCATTGGGACTGGGAGTGAGGAGCCCTTAGGAAGTTCAATTGATGAAATTGGGGATCTTTTGCCTCTCGGATTGAACAAATGGTTCAATACTGTGACCCTGGCCAAGCCTGGGATCCAGATCTTAGTGACTCCCTTTTCAAGGATGCCTCTTTG
>JAOVVI020018340.1:0-10385 GCA_028571085.2 Nepenthes alata
ATGGTCAAAAGGCCAATGGGGCTAAATCCCCAAAGGCTCTCCGACGCTCAAGTCAGTCATGGCCTTTTTTGAGTAATTAAAAAGGGAATAAATATTTTGTTACAGATAGTAATTTTATAGAGAGAGAGAGAGAGAGAGAGAGAACTTTTTTCTTCCGGGCCTCTCTTGGAGGTTTATCTTCTCTTTATATAGGGTCTTCTATCCGGATCAGCATAACCTCTCCGGTCGGTTTATGATTTGTTTCTTTCAAACTGTAGGAGGTTTCAACCTCCAATTGGTTGTGATCCGTTTCTTTCAAACCGTAGGAGGTTTCAACCTCCAATCGGTTGTAATCCGTTTCTTTCAAACTGTAGGATGTTATCAGGGGTTTATCCCTTGGGTGGTTATTAGAAATTCGGGTAATAATACCCATCAATAACATATCAAAATAATTTTTTAAACTTATTATTTGTTTAAAATAAAAAATATATATTTATAAAAAAATTTTATAATCTTGGTACAGTAAGGCCAATCTAAAAACACTTTACCCGTGACTATAATCTTATGTAGCTTAAAAAATTGATTAGGTCTTATTTTAATAACCGTTTGTCTATAATATTTTTGGATCATAATTAAATTTTATAACTTTTTAAAATAATTAGATAACTTAATTTTAATCACATCTATTTTAAAATAACCTTTTAGTGTTTTTTTTTTCAATGTAAAATATGCCCAAAGGTCATGCGCTCTCCTAGGGTATAAATTGTTTTTTTTTAATATTATTTTTTTGAAAAATAATATCCACGTTTTAGCTAAACAAATAAATATGAATAAAGGGATACTTATCTTCTCTATTTTTTTTCTATGAGAAAATCCTATCAATTCAAGGCCGTCTTCTCTATAAACTAAAATCAAATTTGATAGGGACAACAAAAATGAGCCGACCCAAAAGGACGGTCAGCCCAGAAAAAGTACGAGCCATTGGCGCAGAGGGCGATCAATGCCTCAATTGACTGGAGGTGATCCCCAGTCGACCGGATGACGCCCAAACTGGATAGGGCCTGATCCAGACGGCCCACGACTTCATTCCTACGCACAATAGATTACCTGCCTTAATCAATCAAGATCCAAAATATCTCCACGGATCATGATCTTCCTAGAAAAAGAAGCCCCCAACTCAACGTATCTCCCGCGATAGAAACTCCAGCATTTACCGCGTATAGTATCTCCACAGAGAATGAAGAAATCCCTCCGACCGATCATGGTTATCATAAATGGCACTAGCAACCCCTCATCGGCAGGAAAGAATCTTCTCCAGGCAGTTGGCAGCAAGTCTAGCCGTCCAAGCGAGGTCGGGGTGTGACGGAACGGATTATTTTTCTTAAATAATCAACCTTCGTCAATAAACACATAAATAAATCCCATAAATAATATTATAAATTTCTATAAAAAATTAGGTAGAGTTTCATTTGTAAATCAGACGTTTGCCAAAATATAAATACCTGTATCGACTATGTACAATAATCCACAAACACAAACAACTCAATTTCACAGGATCTCCATCGCCACAACATGCAACATCAACACAAAACTACACAGGATCTAAATTTCTACTACTTAGATGTGGCTCCAACATTGTGTATCCATACACAATTTTGGCCAAAGAGAGATGCCACTAAATACCTATAACAAACCACAATATCTTACGGAAGCATAAATAATCCAAATGACAGTAAAATTAAACTATCTAATCGTTTGTCATTTGTACAATATACATTAATAAACCCAACTGAAATATGAAAGTACACATTTAACTACAATCTATAAGGTATTAGTTTTCCGATCTGGTCTTCCAAATCCCAAGCCTAGTCCGCATCCAACCTCTATGCTATCTCATCTAGTTTAACGGACCTATGCTAAACTGGAGATAAGGAGAAGTAATGGTGAGCTAAAAAGCCCAGCAAGTATAACCATACCTTACTATCAAACGATAAATAACAACGAAATTGATAATGGGGTGAGGCCAACATGTACTCGAAATCACAAAGGAATATGAGAGAAAAAGAACAATTAGGAATGCATAATGCCATTTATCATGTTTTACCGTATTTATTATTTACATTAATCTTTACGGATCGGGGCCAATAGACCTTACTAGCAAAAGGTGCGGGAAGACGAGGAAGGATCATGATATCCCACATGATTTAAGATTCAAATGACGTACTCGATGTCCAAACAAACAGTCCATAATAGGCCAAACACCATGTGGCATAGCAACGTATCAATCACCCACTACCCTAACCTCTCGCGATCCAAAGGCAGTCCCCGTCTTTCCACAGTAGTATCCTAAGGCGTATCACGAACGTCACCCGCTCACATAAGCCGCTGGGATATGCGGCCAAAGTTACCCTTGGGCTTCTACTGTGATGTTAATGGCCAGCCAGAGAATACTTTCTAATGAATATAAGTCCATGGTCCTAGTTTTAAGATTCATCATTCTTATAAGGGAGAATCCACCAAACTTATAAAACAAATATCTTCATTTAGGAGATCAAATCCATCAAATTTCAAAATGTGAAATTTCTGTCTAAATGTTCAAAAGCTTATTATCTTACTCGCAAACTAACAATTCGAATTACATTCATGAATATCGTAATTTATGGAGAAAAGTAGAATTTCTTACCACCGATGAGCCAATGTCACATTGGGGTCCTCCAGAGCCCGTTTCATTGCAAACAATGCACGAATACATATTTTTGGGCTTATATTTAAACATAAACAATTATACATAATTTTTATAACAATTAAATGGGGTGGAAGCATGCAAAATTTTTATTATATCTTGGGTGAACAGTAACAGTGGTCATTTAGAGGGTTTGGACGCCGCAAATGAGTCGATTCTTGTGAGATCGGACATCTAGTCGATATATATATACAATTTCGACGTGGTGATTCATATTTTGGAATCAACTTAACATATTACGAAAAAAAATGGGAATCCCGAATTTGGGCGTGGGTTAGGGTTTGGTGATACCAAACCGGATGATTCGAATAACAAATTTGATAAATAACTATATATTTTTGAACATTAATCATAGGCTACGTAATTTTTTACGTTTTGAGTGGGTATTGAGATGAGAATACCCAAAAAACGGATAATAATTAAAAGAGAGAAAATAGTGAGTATGAGAACACTTGCCTTAACGTGCTCTACATTTTCTCCAACTAGCTTGAGCTCGGAATCGGACCCGAAGGCCTCCATTTCTCCTCCTCTCCTTCACGCGGTTCCTCCTTGTGCCGGGCTCCCGTAGCTGCTGCCTCTGCTCCACCGCATCGCCCAACCAGCCACCACCATGCACGGCCGTCGCCAGCCACTGCAGACCCATGCGTTGCCTCGGCCGGCGCCGTTCTCCTCCTCTCTCTCTCTCTCTCTTTCTCTCCCCCGAAACCCTTGCCCAAACCCCTGCTCTCCTATTCTTCCCTTATGCTTCTTATGTTTTCATCGTTATTATTATTATTATTATTATATATTACATTTTCTTTAAATCTTAAAATTTAAATCGATACTCGAGCGATCAAATAGACACACTCCGGACGCTGGCCCAACAATTCTAAATATTTCTCTAAAATTTTTATGATATTTAATTAATTTTTATCACATCCAACATATCCAAAAATAAATAAATAAATCAAATTAAATTGAATAAAAATATTTAAAATATTACATGGCGGTTTCCAGGGTTATAAAAGGTCCCCGAGATAGACTCCAGATGCATGCTCTCCTGAATGCTCACACAAACTCTTACAGGAAATTAAACAAAACCTTGAGCGCCATTTTCACTCTACCTCTCCAAGCCCCGAGAATTCCCTCACAATTCTTGTTAGTATTACCACAAAGCCACTCCATAGCGAGCACAACCTCCACATCAGATTCAACCCCCGCTCTCGTGCACTATCCTTGCTATTACTCATTTTTTTATTTTTCGTGAAAGATTACTAATTTAAATGTCAAAAGGTAAATTGGGGAACGAGTCCCACCATTTTTCTTTGACATCTTGTCTTCTATAGTGGTGCACAAGATCCAGATTTGAAGCTACTGATCCAGACCCATCCCAATTTGACCTGAAGAGGAAGATCAAGCGGACTTCTGAATTCAACAGTACTCCAAATTTTGTGTACGCATCATTGACGTCGTCTGTGAGAAATCAAACAAAAGGCCTAACCACTATTTCCTCCAGAAGTATGGTTAACACAAGAGCCAAAGCCAGCATTTTGGCCAAAGATGTCACTTCCCCCGACGATGACCCCTCTGGGGTAGCCGAGCAAAGGAGTGATCGACTCCCATCATCATGGCGATGGCTGAACAAATGAACAATATGTCTTGAATGCTCTAGGCACTCTCTGCGCGCCAAGGCAGGCAGGAGCAGGGGGCTCCCTCCTCCTCTGCCCACATGCTGGCCTCCAGGCACAAAGGTTAGAGAAGGAAAAAATTGGCCAGGAGGGCACCACTATCAAGAAACTCCGATGCCCCAGCGACATCAAATTCCAAGAGTTGCTCTAGGTTGGAAGGTCGGTTGAGTCGTGGGACACTTGAGGTGACCCTTGAGTTAAAAAATCCACGCTACTCCCTAGACTAGAAGAAGCCTCATGCATCACTCGACTGGCCAATGGTAATAGCCGACCGACACCACCCCGCTCGACTGGACACTCAGAGTTGATGACCTCCCTCAACACAAAAAGGATCGCAACATCCTCTTAGGTAGAGGAGAAAATTGAAAAGATATGGAAGCATGTATTCAAAAGAGATGCCGACGAACACTCCACCAACCTGAAGAGGACACCATTCACTATGGAGATCCGGACCCAACTGCATCCTTCCAATTTTAAGGTGCCATCCCAAGAACTATATGACGGAAGCACTGACCCTATGAGCCATCTCGGCCATTTTCACACTCTGCTCAACTTGTAGGGCTTGGATGAACTTGCTATGCGCCTGTACTTCCCCCTAACACTCAAGGGGGACACTTGAATTTGGTTTTATAGGCTATCGATGAATTTGATTTGAAACTTTTGGGATCTTGTCGATAGCTTCCTATCACAGTTTGCCTGCAACTGCCGATAATAGAAGAAGCTCTGGCACATTGCTCACGTCAAATAGAGGCCGGGTGAGAATCTAAAGAAGTTCTTGGGTCAGTTTTTCACTGAGGCCCGAAGAATACCCAAGCTCACCGACGAGGTGAAGCTAAGCAATTTTATCTCCATTCTAGGGTCGAGCGACCTCTTCGAGCATCTGGCCCACAAGAACCCGCAGACATTCCAGGAGGTCGAGTCCATCCCCCTAGCCTACATAGCTTCCAAGGAAGCTAACGAGACAAAGCACCCAAAATGAGTGGACCACCCTCGCCCTAGACCATCAGACGGAAAGAGGAAGAATGGGGATCATGACAACCCCACAGAAAGCAATCCAGGGCAGAGCCGACTGTGCAAAGAGAGTTCAAGCCCATGCACCTGACCCCTCTGAATGACTTCAGGGTGAACATCCTCATGCTAATCAGGGAGGAGAAGTTCTTAAAGTGGTCGAAACTGGTGAAGAACCCGGAGGTAGAAGATCAAATAAATATTGTGACTACCATCGATCTCTGGGTTACAACACGAAAGATTGCCAAACTCTATAGAAGGAAATCAAGGAATTGATTTGAAGAGGCCACCTTACTAAATTTTTGGAAACCCAGGTCAGAACCCCAGTCTGACAAACGAAGAAAGGATAGAGCAGTAGCAACTAAGGAATTGAGTCGCGGCTAGAGTGGTCAATATGGTGACCACCAGACCACCCAAGACTCACCAACCGAACCGCCAGAAGAGGCCGACTGGGAATAAGAAACCATGGGTAGGAGATGATGTCATTAGTTTTAGTAACAAACATATGGCACATGTAATCTCTCCCTATTTCGGCCTCTTAGTTATATTCGCCATCGTTTCAGATGATACTATCGATTACCAATTGAAACGAGTTTTTATTGATAATGAAAGTTCACATGATTTATTTTATATTGATGCGTATTTTAAATTAGGTCTAAAAAGGAGTCAACTGAAACATACCGAAGGACTCCTCTACAGACTGGATAACGAACCAGTGGCCGTCAAAGGGACTATCCATCTATAGGTCACCTTGGCTACGTACCCTAAGACAGTGTCCCACATGCTCACCTTTCTAGTTGTTAATCTGCCTTCTATATATAACACAATACTGAAACGGCTATGCCTAGCAGCATTCGAAGCCGTAACATTGATACTCCATCTGAAAACGAACTTCTCAACTGCATGCGGTGTCGGCGAAGTGTTGAGCGACCAGGGGACCGGTCGGACGTGCTTCCTATCCCAAGTAACCTAGACCGCCATAGACAGGTCGGTCAAAGACCTAGACCAACGGGATGAAGCGACTCTGCAACAGGCTGTAATATCCTGGATGTCTGTTTAGATTATTTTAATATTAATTATAATTTTGAGTAATTTGAATGTCACAAAAATTAATAAAATATTATGACATTTTAAAAGATATTTGCATTAGTTGCGTTGGCATCGAAGTGCACCCATACTGTCACCCAAGTATCGATTTAGATTATGAAATAAAATAAAAGAAAAATAAAAAATATAAATAATAATCATAATCATAATCATAATAATATAACAATAATAATAGTATAATATGAAAAAAAAGAAACAGAAAATAGAGAATCAGGTATAGGAAGAAAGAAAGGAGGGAAGAGAGGAACAAAAAGAGGAGAAAGAGGGAGACCGAAGCTGGACTACCATTGCCGGAGGTGCCAAAGCTAGGAAAGCCCTCTCCACGATGCTACCCTCCATTTTGTGTGCCGGTGTAAGGAGAGGACGAAATCACAAATTGAAGCTACACGGCCGCCACCATCGCCGTCGCCGCTATTATCTCTGAGGACCCGAAATCGAAAACGTGATAACTAGATGTGATTAAGATGATTAATATCATTAAGTGGCTAAGCATGAGTGAAAAAGTGGTAGTTAAAAGTAAAAAGTTAGAAAATATCCGAGTTCAGCAAGCAGCCGAGTGGCGCTCGTCGGGCGCTCGAGCCCACCTATCGGGCAAAAAAACCAGTGCCATTCCGAATACCTGCCGCTCGCTGGCCGCTCAAGTTGAGCTCGAGCGGCTGGGTGCCGAAAGCCGAGCGCTCAGCTCGAGCGGCAAGCGCAGTATAAAAATGCGATCTGCTTCTCTCCTCTCATTTTCGCACGGGTTTAGGGTTTTAGAGAGAGAGGGAGCATCAATTTTAGAGAGAGAAGAAGGGAGAACGGGGCTCGGGAGCCCAAATCCATCTGTGAGCCAGTTATAAAAGTTAAAGCACGCGTCAAGGCAAGTGTACCTCGGAAATTATTTTTCATTTTTACCGTTTAATTTGCTTTAAAGTGGACAAAAATGATGTTGATGCATGTTTAAAGTATATGAAGCATGGGTTTGAATCTCTGAATAGAATTCCTGGGAATAAGTAGAGGATGTTAAGACAGTTAGGAGCCTCACGAGATTGGTTCTTAGGCTTGGTTGAAAAGTCCTAATCATTTCGGTTGGCTAGCTTAGGCCCAAATTAAGCTAGAAATAGAGAATGAGTTTAGCTACCTAGTCCTTGCGTTCTAGATAGCGCTTTCGGAACAGTTTAGCTATGACTTTGCCTTTAGATAAAAATATCAATAACCGTTATGATCCTTAGGGAAAGGCCCATTTGTGGTAGTAGTAGGCCGTGAGGTCGAGGGAGCCGTGAGGAGGCACCTTGACGTCCTAAACTGATTGGTGAGGATTTAGTGCTTGAGCTGATTGATATTGATTCAAGGTCTGGGATAATCAGCTTTGGGTCAAACTTTAGGCTTGATCGTTCTGGGTTGAGGTCCTAAAGGGGACAGTGGATCAATTTAGTCCATATGGCGAATAAGTGGAATTGATGGCTTGAGGCCTATGTAACTTGGAGTCAATTTTGGGAAAGTAAGTTTAAGGATACCGATTTAGGATCAATTCGAAGTGATCAAATGTATAAAATTTTTGGATAATGAAAATCCATCGGAATTGAGAAAGGTGTTCGCAGATGTTGATATGAAAGGTATTGATAGGATATTATACCTTTCAATTAGGTTATCAATTCTGAATAAGAGAAAAAGCTAATCGAATCGAGAATTGGTGTTAAATCCAATTAGTAATGAGAACACCCCTTTTGCGTTAGTTGATGGACATTAAGGAATCTGACTATGAAGAGTTTTAAGGATATGTGTATATATATCTGTAGAAGAAAAGATCAATCCGACTTGTTTTAATGGATGAATTGGAGTCGGTTGAAATCGACATTAGCCTCTCAGAATTTTTTTATGGAATTAAAGGAGCATAGGTACTGTTGTGGATACCTTAGAACCTCTATGAAGTAAGATAAACTGACAAGATTGTTATGGTTCGTTGAGTAATGGGTTACTCGGAGGGTTAACCAATTGATAAGTGGGCACAATAAATGAATATGTGATTTTTAAGATTGATCTGTTTTCATAACGTGTCGATTATGGATGATTGAAAATTTTTTTGCCACGACAGTATTTGGATAATGGTATGGTTGCTACGAAGTTTGAAAGCGCTGTATGGGTTTTGAATTTTTGTGGGTGTCCATGAATTTTATGGGATGGATCTTTCGGTCATATTGGCTCCATATTGAGATGACCACATGATGGGTCCAAAAGGACGTAGAAAATATATACCCCATTGGAAATTGTGTCATGGATTGAGAACTGTTTTTAACCAGAGACCTGATCAAGAAAGAAACACAGGTTTAGTCTAAGAAAATACCCCGTTGAGCGTATGGTATCTTTGATAGCACGATTTTAAGTCTGTAGGACCTTAAGCGGTGACTCAATAGGGAAGGCTGATTAATGTGGAGAAGAGGTATGGCTTTCTTAGGATTAACTGAATCTGATAAACAATCTGGCAAGTATCCCTCGAGGATTGTTGTAATACTCCGGTATTTTGACTCGAATTATTAAATAAATTTAGTAATGTTAAATAATAATATATATTTTTGGTATTAATAAATATTATTAAATAATTAAATATAGGTAATTAATTATATTAAATAAATAATTATAATAATATGAAAATGTAATAATTAATAATAATAATAATAATATATAACGTTTTAATAATAAATATAATTATATTAATAATAAATAATAAATTTAACAAAACGTATAAGTAATTAATATAATAAGTAAAATATAAACGTTTATATAATTAATATTATTCCTTTCTTCCTCTCTCACCTCACATTCTCGATTCTTCGTCTCTTCTTGCCTTCCACTTCGCCGTTTCTCTGCGTCTCTCCCTCTCGGTTTCTCTCCTTCTCTTCCGTCTCTCTCTCTCTCCCTTCCGTTACGCATGTCCACCTCCCTCTTAATTTCTCCTACCGTTTCACCCTTCGACTATCAAGCAGTTTCAAACCCGTTCAATTAATCGGGCGGCCAAATTGTGGGTGTATAAATTGGTGTTGTGGGTCGTCTGAGCATCTACAGTCGAAGCTTCCTGTGTCGGAGTCGCCGTCGTCTGGAGTCGTAGTCATCGTTGCCGAAGAGAGCGTTGCCGTCGTTAATCGGTGCGAGAGCCACCATCGAAAACCCTAGCCGATTGCTGCAGTCAAAGCCGCCGCCGTTGTCGATTGCTGCGGTTGGAGCCGTTGCCATTTTCGTCGCCAGTTTACGTCGTCGTCGCCGTTAATCTCTCGCCGCCATTAACCCTAATCGTTTTGTTCATCAGGCAAGTAAAGTTCCTCTCTCGTTTGCAAGTAAAACTATTCTCTCTTGTGTGCAAGTAAAGTTCCTCTCTCGTTTGCAAGTAAAACTATTCTCTCTTGTGTGCAAGTAAAGTTCCTCTCTCATTTGCAAGTAATATTACTCCTCTTTTTGCAATCCATGTTCTTCTGCAACGTAGATTCTCATTCTTTGTAATTGAATCCTTCATTTCTAATTAGTATCGTTGATCTGCAATGAATATGGTGATAAATGTGGTAAAAGAGAAATTGGGCAAAACAGAGTTTATGCTCTGTTAGCCGACCGGCTGTCAGCGTTGTGGAATCGGGTGTATGTATATGGACTTGTGAGAATACGGTATATATATATATATACCTATATGTGGATATGTGTATTTATACCCAGAATAGTTGTGTGTATTGGGGGCGTGTGGATTTGCTTTGTGTTTGTGTATTTTACGGCAGTGTGTATTTGGCAGTTCTTCCGCAGGTGTACTGCTGTGTGTGTAGCAGCGTATGCTGTGCGTGAGTGTGGTGTTGGGCCGTGGGCCCAACAGTGTGTGAGTAGTTAGGTGTGTTGGGTTGAGCCCAAGGGTGGTGTGTGTT
>JAOVVI020018341.1:0-10385 GCA_028571085.2 Nepenthes alata
AAATTATTAAATATATAATATTATTCTTAAATATTCACTCAATGATTGGAACATTTAAGCGATTTATTTCTTTGATGCGAATATTTAATAAAATGGGCGATCGACAAGACCACCAGCTGCCACAGGTGGCCATGGTCACCCACAATGAGGTCAAATACGGCTTCTCCATTCTTGGCTAGGCTCACCCATGGACTCGTCGAGACCCCATGGGGTCAAATGCATCAATACATGCCTTTATAACTCCTCTCAAAAGCAAGGAGACAGAGTCAAAATTGGAAAAAAGGTTAGGATAGACTATTAGTATTATCACAGTATATTAAAATATGTTAAACTCATAAGATTAAATTTTCACAGTTGAAAATACAATGTCTCTAAAGCGAGACAGTTTAGCAGCTCTTTTATAAGAAAATCCAAAAAAAGCACGGAAAATTCGATAATTTATTAAAGATTTATCGATGGATGCTTTTTACACGCCTTTGAGTAATGTAATGTCTTATTTATTTATCCAAATTATTAGTTTCACATCAAAATAAATAGATTAATAAACGTCACATTAGAATAATTGTCTAGAAAATATCTAATAGTTGCTATCTTTATATACCGTGACACCGTTATTATTCCAGGCGTATGTCAAATGGAGCTTCACTTCTAAATGTTACCACTACTTGAATTCTTTTGCATGTTCTTGTCAAGAAAATTATAAAAACTATCAAGAAAAAATACCGAGCATTTGTAATGGTGAAGCGAAATCGATGAAGATGGTTCGAGAAGAAGTAGAGTGTGGCAATTTGGAAGGTAATTTCAAGTTGGCGCCGCTCATGAGGAGGAGCCTTAGGCTTGAACCCGAGACTAGACCGCCATCGCCACAAAGCAATCGGCTCTCTAAACCGGGTTCAACCTCAGGGGCTCCAATTGTTCCGGCTCCTCCCCCCGGTGAATAAACTATATTCATGATCAATAGCAAAATTGTCATCACCATCTTTTTTATGTAGCTGAGTTCATTTTAGTTTTAATTTTAATTTTTAATTTGGGTTAATTTTATTCAATATTTATATAATCTAGTCACTCATAAGATGAAGGCCATATTTGGTTAAGGAGTTAATAATTGTTACGGCTTGTGTTATTATTGTTAATGTAAAATACATAAGAAATAATAATTTAAGTTGGAGTGTTGTAGGTCATTTCTGTTAAATTATTGAATGGCCAATAATATTATCTTTTTATTTAATATATATATTTATTTATTTATTTAAAATGGAATAAAATAAAACCTTTTAAAACATCAATCATAGATACTAACATATTTTTATGTACCAAAATAAACGAAGCATTATATTAAAAATATTATCTTAATGTCTATATATTTGATTAACATATCTAATTACATGGATTTTCTTCCTTTGCTTTTTATTTTTGTTAATGTGCTAATGTGTCCATTTCATCCAAATATTCAAAAAGAGTTTGATTTCATCCAAACTCACTTGATCCGTTATAATTCATAAATACTTAATATAAATCTATTAAGAATAAAATATCTCTTATAGATATTAAACTTCTCAGTAACAGGAGATCATATAAATGTTTATAAAATAAAAGAAAAGGCAATGCCGATATATTATCCATCATCTATTGAAACTTAAAAGAAACTCCTATCATTCGACGTGATACTTCTAAACTTGAAAATCGTCTCTCCACTTGAAGTCCTATAACAGTAATACAGTCTCCATAAGTATGTTATTAATCTGCTCTACTCTGAATCTAAAAAAATATAAGAATGAGTCGAATATTCGATAAATGATAGAACCAATAACACCAGAAATTGATAACATAACTTGAAAAGGTAACCTTAATATACAGAGTAATAACAATTTGTAAATATCAATCCAAGACTTAATACCACCTCGACACATGAACTATAGGCTAACTATTAAGGTTTTCAGCGAAACTGAATATTATGAATGTTATTGGGATTTCACCAAATTTGAATATTAACAAAAAAAAATAAGTTACTTTAAACTTATCTCAATAAAAGCCACACATATGAGAGATCATAACAATCTTCTTGAATCATATTCTATTACAATGGACCAATAAATATGTACCCCTACCAACGATTAGATAACATTCATGAAGTATCGATATTTACAAGTTTAATAAGACAAACTCTATTGCCTTATAATACTTTCTACATGTGGTTCACAAGTATTAAACTCAATTCTACAAAACAATATTTCTACCATCTATTAGGTTCAACTCAAAATATACTACGCTCGTATATGAATATTTCACATTCATGGGTTATTTGTAAGCCACGCCCTAACAAAAAATTGAAATATTCTATCTCAATCTTAATTCATACTTTAAGCCTAACACCCGTAAGTACAATATTATTTGTTATTTTATTGTGTACTGTTTATAAGATTATAAGTACCTCTCCAATAATATATATCTCAATTTGTTGGGATACAAAAATTAATATCGGTTAATTTAGATCAGACTAATATTTTATAGGTTCCATAATCTTTAAGATTGTAATATTTTTATATAATCTCATTTATTTTAAATATGAATATCTAAAAAAAAAAACATACTAATGCTTTCAACGGTCACGTAAAAAAAGGTAACCAACAACCATGGATAAGAGAAATGAATCTCCAAGTACACTAAATACTCGACATGTGATAGTCTATTAGTCCACTACTATCCTATACACTCGTATAGCTCTAGAATAACCATTTTAGGCTATTCTGACCAAATGCTAAATGTACATTTCATAAACACACCGGTTTATGCATTGTAAGCAATATATTAAATATCAAATCAGTCTTCTACACTAAGACTGAATGAAAACAACCCTATATCAAGCGTAACAAGATTTATATAGTAGAAATATAAAATTTTTCTACTGACTATGTACATGTTAGCATTTGAACATCATTCAAAATAATAATCAAATAATCATATGATGTTTGAGCGTCGCATAGAAAAACATAATGAAGTTAATCATATAATTCTTATACATTACATATTACATTAATTTATAATTAGAACCAATAAAAATAAAAAAGATTTTATAGATTTTAATTAACAAGTAATTATTAGAAAATAGATTGTCAAATACAGATACAAATTTTACTTACACGAAATAATAACAAGAGAAATTAAGAAACTTTATTTGTAACAATAACAATATCTAAAAATAATAAAAATTTATAAGCCTCAGATACATAAAAATAGCTGATCAATAAATACAAATAGTTACCACTACTATTATGTAATAAGCATTATAATTACCATCAAATGATCGATTCAAATCAAATAAAAAAAGTTAAGATGGTTTCTTTTCTCTTTTTCTCTCTAACTCATGATTTTCTCTTTCCCTCGAACACTGAAACAATAATATGAAAGGAACCATAAATAAATAAATAAAAATTATTTCTTAAATAGAAGAATGGGTGATAGTGCAAAAATCCCTCAAAGAAATGTAGTAGCAACTATAATATAAAGGAATTGGATTGGTTTTAGATGAAACCTTGTGACCACTAAGTTGGGTTGAGTTGGGTCAAACATATTCATAATTTAAATAGAGCCAACTCGGATCAGGATATGGATATTTTTTATTTTTAGTTATTTTTTTTTAAAAATTTAAAAATATATAAAAATAACTAAAATATAAAATATTATAAAAATTATAATATATAAATTAAAATACTATCTAAATATATATATAAATAAAAAAATCTACATAAAAAATCAATAATTATACGAATATATAATTTATTAAAATATTTTTTTAAACATAGTATTTATTTAAAATAAAAAAATATTTATAAAAAAATCATTATCCAAGCTGAGCTGGTTGAATAGATTACTTTCACTTGTAATCATACACGGTCTAAACAATTAATTAGATCTAATTTATTTACCATGCTAGTTTATAATATTGATATACCTGACTAAATCCTATAAAATTTTGAGCCAATGAGATTAAGCCGATCAAGTTACTCGACTTTAATCATATCTATCTGAACATTTTAGTATATGATAGAATATTATTTCTTTTGATAATGGTAAAAGAGTCATTTTATACTAATTTTTTATTTATTTATTATTATTATTATTATTGTATACTAAATATTTAAAAATTAACTCATAATTTTTTTTTTCTTATAATTTAATTTATTTATTTTAAATAACTTGCCAAATAAAGAAATACTAATTTTAAATTTTATTTTTATATTATTTTATTTTTTAAAAATAATTATTCTATCTATATTTTATTTTATTTTAACAATTAAACGTAGTATCAAAGTATGAAAATCTAATCATGGATAAATGGGTTAAGGTTATTAAGGGAATTTGGGTAAAAGTATGCATCCCCGAAACATTGGGATCATTTTAATAATATGCTTTGCTGAAATTTTTTTAAACTTATTTATCAATTTACTAGTTAATATTATTTTAAAAATAATAAACAGTAAAATTTGTTATAGTATTTAACTGATTTTTTTAATCATAATCTTTTGTATTATAAAAAATAAATTTTATTCATTAAAAAATAAAATATATGAAAAAAGAAAAATATAATAAAACCCGATTTTAATTTGTACCTGTTCTCTTGCGTTGCGCGTAAGGCACGTGACGTGAGGTCGGACCTCAATGGTTTCGTCTCCACGTTGGAAATCATGCATGATTGAGGGCAAATTTGTCAATAAAATTTTTACTTGTTTGAGTTGAATTGATTTTATTTTTATTGTTTCCTGATTTTACCTTTTTTTTTTTAATATTTCTATCAAATTTTATATAATAACAGATATTATCAAAATTAAACTATCCGACCAGCTCGATCTGATTGATCTAAAATTTTATAGAGTTTAATCAAAATATAAAAATATTAGGATAGATACGGTCACAAAATTAGACTATTAACTTTTAGGGATGGACAGTGATAAATAAAAGTGCATGATATAACCTGATCTAATATGTGTTATAAGTTTTTTTATCAAAAATATATTTTTTATTTTAAATAAATATTAAGTTTAAAAATTATTTTAGAAGATTATATTTTTATATAATTAATAATTTTTATAAACTAATTTTATGCTAAATGTTATAATTTTTAAAATGTTATATATTTTAAAATATTTTTATAAAATTATATTTAAATACAATTATTAAAATAAAAAAAAATCCACAGATTGGGTTTATATTACTATCACTAAAATATTCTCAATTCATTTGGAGATGGCCCAATTAATAAACTAACATCTCTTAAATTATTTATAATAAAAAAATGATAAAAACAAGATGAATATATTTATTAAGGTAGAATATAGTCTAAATAAAATTGATGAAATGGTCCAACCAAGATCATTGTGGCCTTTTATGATATCAAGGATTAAGATATTAAATTATATTAACTTTGATTGATTAGATATTATTTATTTTAAACATAAATTCTTCTTTAAAATTCTCATAAATTTTTGTATATTATTAACACTTTTTTCAATTTTCATCATAAGGGGTGCTTAATCAGCTATATTTAAAAGTATATTAGATTTTGTTTTTTAGCATATAACTTGCAAATATTTATCTATGTGAATAATATATTTATAACACCCCCAAAATAAAATAAAATAAACCTAATTCTAATTGTGAGGGTTAAGTTTTATTTTCCAAAAAAGCCTTACAAAAACTATAAAACTACATGAAAAAGAGATGGACCAAGTTAAAAAATAAAATAAAATAAAATAAAAGGGTCCCGCAGTAGGAACTCAATTAATGTTGAAGAAAAATGCAGAATTTCAACGCTGGAGACTATAGAGAATGGTTCAAACTGGGAAAGCCAATTCAATAAACTTATATATATATATATATATATATGAACTTAGGAAAAATACTAGATATATTATTGATTTTTATTCTTCATATATGTTCATCTTATTTGAGAATCTTGAGATTTTGAAAGATTATTCATAACTTTATAAAATGTTTTCACTTGAAGTTATAGATTGGAAATTAGGCAAAAAAGACATGGTGGCATCTTATACTCAACTTTTATTTGTTGGTATAAAAGACATTTCTTCACAAGAACCACAACTTCTCTATTCAATTTTCTCATCTGAAAGATCTTTAGTAAAGTTTGACATATTTAATTGACTTCCAGGTTGATCATGTACTTTCTATGCTGAAAATCAAGTCATCTGGCTAGAAGTCATAGTCTTAGATAGACACAGAACGAAAGTCATACTGATTTTAATACAACCTTGAAAAATATAAATGAAAAACTTAGTAAAGTCAATTAATGCCCTTTTTTTTCTCAAAAATTAAAAAAAAAAGAAGAAAAGCTGTCCTTCACAAGAAAGTAACATCTCTCTCTCTCACCCTTTATATATATAACAGCAAATTCGATAAATATATACGCATATTTGGTAGATTCTCTCATCAAATCACAGTGAATAGACGAGTCTTAATGATTTTAGGGTTCTTGCACATAAAATGACTATTTCTTCGTCGAAGTTGGTGGTGTTAACTGTGTTGGCCTTTCTTCTTCTTGAGGTTTCGTTTATGAAATTTTTGACTCCCACGTCAAATAATTATGGTAATGCTCTAAACTATGATTAATTTTATCCCTTTGCTTTATAATGATAATGGAACTTTTCTTGTTAGGAGGATATATGTTAAATCTTCTTGATTGAAGCCTCCATGAAAATCACTCTAGTTAGTAATAAGAGAAATAATATTTTTATAACCTATCTATAATTTAATTTTTGGATATTTTTATAACCTCATGGACACATCAAGCGTCGTCTTTTTAGATAAATCACCCACGTGCGTCTCTCAAACGTGCATCCAACGTCCCTCATCTAGACAGACAGTACACGTGCTCTCTTCAAGCACCTATCATGCACTACTTGGCTAATTTTTAACTGATCCTCGACTAACTTTCGCATAAATATCGCATGACTTTTTAACATTTTTATCGCTCGGACGACTCTCGACTGACCTTTAACGGATCTCACACAAATATCGTAGAACCCTTATTTGACATCTTCACTCAAGTGTGCTACGTACAAACATCACACGTCCTTTTGATAACTCACCCGTTTGTTATGATACTTACAATGAAGTAACCTAAATTCTAACAAAGATGAGCGTGTCCTTTATAAATTTTCCTGATTTTAATTATAAGAGCTTAATATTAACAATTTATATTGCTAGTAGTATAATAATACATTAAAATATGTTAAACTAATAAGATCGACTTTTCACATTTAGAAACATGGGGACTCTAAAACGGGGGGCTCTAACATCTTTTCTATGAGAAATCCCAATATAATCACGGGATACCTAATAATTTATCAAAAAGAAATATTTGAGGGGTATTTTTCATATGTTATAAAGTCATCTATCGACACTAGCAATGACACATCAAAATAAATAGCTTAATGGCATATCACATTAAATTAAATATTAAAAGGGAGACGTCTCATCGATGGCTCTATAACATTACTCTTCAACTTGTATATTGTGCTACCAATTTTATTCATCGTCTTTTTCTAAATAGAGCTCCGACTCTAAATGTTACAACTCGGCTGAATCTTTTTCCCTGTTTATTGAAAAAAATCATAAAAATTGTCAAGAGAAAATGCCAAAGTTCAGCAATGGTGAAGCGAATTCAAGGAAGATGGTCCGAAAAGGAGTAGAGTATGACAATTCGGTCCGTAATTATAAGAATTTGTTGCCCTTCACGAGGAGGAACCTCCGATCTGGACCCAAGACTAGACCGCCATCGCCACAAAGCAATCAGGACGAGGGACATGGTCCATTGTCAAAGGTTTCGGCAACTCCGCCTCCCAAAGCATAAATTGTGTCCATGAATCCATCCCTTGAGTCACCCAGATGAGAAGACCTTACTTGGTTAAAGTGATAATAAATTGTCATTGCTATTTGTTATTGAAATGTTATTATCTGCTGTTTTTATAAATAACAAATATAAAAAATAATGATTTTTAGCCAAAGTCTTGCAAGCCATTTCTATTGAATAAAAAATATATATATATATATGTTTTTCATGCTTTTAGAAAAGGTAAATAATAAATAAATATTAAAAATATTAAATAAATGTAATATAGTAAATATCCCCAGAGTCAAAAGCACAAGCTTGGACTAGTTTATTTGATGATGATGTAGGGGTCCCGTCAGGCTTCCGGACCATTTTGTTTTATTTTGTTTATTTAAAACAAAAGGCAAATAAAAAAAAATAATATACCAGTGAATATTCAAGGGATAGGAGAAAATAATGGTACCTTATTATTCTCAATAATAAATGTTTGATAACGATAATTTTAACTATTAAAATTATAGATAAATTAAATTGATCATATAATCTTTAACCAATTAACTTATTATAAAAAAAAAATTTCACCATTATAAACTTAAAAGGTTCTAAACTAAATGAAACCTAATATCTCTATAGCCAATAATTTATTAAAATTATTCAAATTTTTTGTAGTCGCTCGTCCCGTCTTATTTATTAAAAACCCTTTTGCTATAAATATTATTGATCATCAAATCTTTCTTAGGATCTTTAAACAATTATCAAGAAAAGGTACAATAAATCTGTGACGGCAAAATATACCTGAGAAATTTGATTTCAAAAGCGATAGAATATCATGAATTGGTCGATAATTATAAAAGGCGCGTACCCTTCATGAGGAGGAGACTTAGACCCATAGATAATGCCGGACCGTGACCGCCACAAAAATATAAGCGCCTAGGATATGGGTCGGGTTCATAGATTCACATTCCCTCAAAGTATGAAACTTTAGTCGTGGGTGGTTGGTCTAAGCTTGTTGAGGAACTCGTGACAAAAATAGGCACTACTAGACATTTTAAAATGACATGGTCCACCAAAATTATTTCGATTTTATTAGTTCATGTTATGATATTTTTAAATATTAGACTTATTTATCATTTCAATGGTCATAATTGTTAAAATAATATAAATAGTAAAGATTATTATAACATTTAATAGATTATTTTAATATTATAATTTAAACAGTACGTGTAAAAAATGTTTACAATCCATGTATATATAAAAATACCATGACAAACCGGTAAAGGCAAGGGTATTCATCTTTTTTCGCAATTTAAGCAAGAATTAATTTGAAATTAATACACACAAAATTTAGTATTTTTTAACTAAAAATATATAATTATTACGTAATAATTTACTTTATATTTATATTACATCATATTAAGTTTTTAAAAATTAAAAATTATAAAAAAAATATTATTTAAAAAATTTTTAAACACTCACACACTACTTTCATAATTTCTAAGATAATTAATACTATTTTAAATAAATTTTAAATATTTAATAAATTTTATTATATTTAATAATATTTTAAATAATAATTTTTCTATTATTTATTTAAATTATATTTCTTTTAAAATTTAAATAATTATTTATTTAATAAAAACTATACATATTATATTATTGACCTTTTATTTATCATTGTGAAAAAATAAGATAATATTATTCTTTTTATTAAAAAATATTCGCTTTGAAAAGATTATAATACATATCTTATAATATTATTGATAAAGGTAAATATATTATATAAAAAATAAATAAATAATTTTAGATAAATATTTAAATTATTTAAAATAATATATTTACTATTATTATATTAACTATATTTTTTAAAATATTAAAAATATTCTGTAATGCTAACTTGTATCGCTATAATTATGAACTATCGTGTGAATTTATATGAGATGTACATATCTATTGAAGAATTTTATAACAATATGGGAATGATTAGTAGCACGGGAAGAAATGAAAGCACATATCTATCACAACTTATGTATAATATATAATTTGTATAATTACAATTAACACCAAAATCAGTTACTCCAACGGTAAAAGTAAACGGCAGAAGAGGTGGCTGATGAAATTTATTTTTGTTGGTATACGGCTCAACATAAAACATAACTGGTTAGTAAAAATATAACAGTGACCAAATTTCTTTATTACTGATAGTATGACCATATTTTTAACGTTACAAGTAACAGTTTAGAGTTTTAAATTTTAAATTTACGAAAGCCAATGAGCACATATTTTTCATACTCGCATTAATGGTATTGAACCTCATAACTCCACTACCAAATATGGTATTATCGGATTCAACTTTCAATACCAAATAGTCAGTAGTTGACAAAAATATAAGATAATACCAAAAATTAAAAAAATATACATCCTTTTTAAAGATAAAATGAACGTGAAAGATTATATCAAAAAACCAACCATTAATAAAGATAACAACTTTAAAAGTAGTTGTTGCGTCCGAGTCCGACGGCCGTACGCAGTGACGTGTGAT
>JAOVVI020018343.1:0-10384 GCA_028571085.2 Nepenthes alata
GATGGATTTGATCTCCTGGATGAAGATATGTGATGGGAATGTGATCTTCCGATTTGAGAATATAAATGGAAAATGGTGGATCCTCCCTCAAAAGATTATGGAATCCGAAAACTGGGACCATGGACTTATATTCATTGGGTAGTATTCTCTGGCTTGCCACGTTCATCTTGATGAAAACCCAAAGAATACTTTGGTCGTATATTCTTGTCGCTTGTGGAAGCGGGTGATGTCGGTGGCATGCCTTAAGATATTATTGTGAAAGAATGAGGATTACCCTGGTACTCTGGGGGATATGGGGTGTATTGTTATGGCCGAGTTGCTGCAGGCCTAAAATGTAGCTGATGACCGAGTTACTACAAGTCTAAAATGTAATTGTAAGCTTTAGAATGTGTTGCGAACACAATCCTTTTCTCGTCCTCTCGCATCGTTAGTCAGTATCACCTACCGACCCTGGTCTGTAAAGACTAAAGTGAATAATAAGTGCACTAAAATGTGTTTAAATGGCAATTAAATGTTCTAAATCATGTTAAATGGAAAATTGGTACTTCTAATTGTCTTCTTCCCCTCATGCTCCATTGTATTTATAAATGCATGTCACGCCCTTTCTTTTATCATTTCTATTGCTATTTATCATTTACCATTGATGTATGATTTCACTTGCAGGGCTGTTTTGCTCACACTTACTGTCTCTTCTTTTAGATGAAAATACTTTGATACCCGACGAGACTGAGTAAGTTGTAGGGGCGAGATAGGCGACTTGATTTTCTGTGCGGAGCTTGAGCACTTTGATTTTGTATGGGACAGGGATTTGTATTTTATTTTGAGATCTTAAACATATATTATGTTATGTATGTCTAGGCGGATGGATGAATGGTTTGATTTCTTATGTATTATGGTTGTCATGCCTCCACAGGTTACTTATTGTGGTCATGTTGGGTTTCTTTTAGTTGGCATCCTTTCTGAGACAACGTCGTACATGAGTTATGATATCGGTACCACCGGTGGTATTGTTATGGGGTCCTATGGTTTATTGATAAATTTTGTGGATTATTGTATAGGGTTGTTTGAAACTGTTTGTATTTTGACAAACGTTCTATTTACAAATGGATCTTAACCCAATTTTCTATAGAAATTTATAATATTATTTATGGGCTTTATTTATGTGTTTATTGATGAAGGTTATTTAAGAAAAATAATCCAGTTTGTCACACAAATCGTCCATTCCGACATTTATCATTCTGGAAATCAAAACCGATCAAATCGTCCATTTCAACATTTACAATTTCAAAAATCCAAACTAGCTAAGTGATTCATTTCAAAAATTTCTACTCCGACCCAACAATCACATATATATATTTTAACCTGCAAATATTATCTGTATACAACCGTGTATATTAACCAATTGTCATGCTACTTTGAACTCTACGATGTAGTCTAATCACTCAACCAATTTAGACTAACGACTAAGCACTATTAGGGACAGCATGCTGGCAGCTGTTCGTCTTAAGATACTTATGACTAAGCACTATCCTGGACACCTAAGATAGCATGCTGGCAGTAAATTAGGTAACGAAAGACTCTATATAAGGCTCATAAGGGAAGGGAAGAAAGGTAAGGAAAGGGAAGATAAAGGAAAATAAGAGGGAAAAAGAGAGAGTGTGATCGAGGGAAAATGCAGAACTCAACAAGTCAAGTGACCAAAGGGCAAGTATACCTATGCATTCCTTCCTTGTTGCATTTCTTTGATTATTCTTTTAAGTATTGTTATTCCAATACTTTAGTTTCCTATTTTGCTATTCATTTACTGTCATCGGATTTAAAGAAGGAAAATCATTTCATATCAATTCTGAAATTAAGAATTGAGTATTCAACAAATGACTAAATATCGATTAATAATTAATCCAATAAAGACGTCAAGTTTAGATTCTTTTCAGTATATAAAAATTTATTTGGACTCAGAATATTTTACTGTAAGTATGAAGATTATTTTCAGAATTGAATATAGAACATTGAATATTAATTATCCGATAAAAATTGAATATGGAATATTGAATAAACTCGATAAATAAATATGAATATTGAATGGGAGCTAACTACTTTCTTCTAAAATAAAAAAAATCAATATTAGTATCACTAACAGACTATAGAGTTTTTGCAAGAAAGTTTGAAGTAGATAAGCAATTGGACCAAGGATAGATCAACATATAGTATATTTTAGTATGTTTTAGTATATTATAATGGAGGACCGATGTCTGATAATTCAGTTTAGTATCACTAAGGTGATTTCAATCCCGTCTATTGGGAAAAAATAAGTAGTACCATCATGTCTTCGGGATGTAAATAAAGAAGATCTGGCCTTAGATTGTGTGGGTAGAATATAATCCAAATTTTGATCAACTGCTCATTTAGTTGGTAAGTCCTACTGGCTATAATCCCTATAGAAAAGTAAGAAAAAGCAAAATTATCTACAAAATTTGAAAAAAAAATACAAGAAATGAATTGCATGCTTTTAAGAAAAGAATTGTATATTTTTTGCCCTCTGTAATGATTTCTATGTATATTATTATATTTTCACTAAGAAAATTGCATGATTATTGTTTATCGTGTACTTAGAATGTAGGAAAGAAAAGAAAAAAATGCACCTGATATAAACTATCTTGATAAATTTTGAGGTTATACTTAATGTCGATATATGATACGTTCATTTTGATCGACACTAATGAGTCATACCTTATCAAAATTTTGTATGACTTTAGTTGGCATCTTTTTTTTTGGATCCTGTGTATGATGAGTTTACATCCCTTTTATGATATTGATTGATAAAAGATAAATACGGTTAAGAATAAAATATTTGATGAATTAGTACGTGGGACATCACAGGTGGTATCAGAGAATAAAATCAGAAAGATGCCTTAGGTTAGGAAGATATATTAGGAAGAGATCTTAGAATAGGAAGAGGCCTTAGAAGTAGGATGTGTAGGGAAGAAGAACCGGTAAAAGCATACCAGGGAAGAGACCTTAGAATAGGAAGATCCTTAAAAGTAGGATGTGTAGGTAAGAAGAACTGGTAAAAGCAAACCGATAAAAACTGCCATTCCAATCCAAAAATGCAAACTGGCATGTTTCACTCCGGCTTTTCATTCTTGCCTTGTATTATGGAATTCCATTTCTGCCTTACATTTTTGAAATTTTATTCCTACCTTGCATTCTAGAAATTCACTGCAACCGGCCATTTTTCCCAAACGGGTATTTTGGCACAACCGGCCATTTTGCCCCAACTATGCATTTTTGGTGCAACGGGCCATTTTATCCCAACCGGGCATTTGTCATCTCCGACATTTGCCACTCTAACAAATCGGTCTCCTAATCTTTACTACAACCAGTATGTAGCACTCTGAATTTTGATAATTTGTTCGTTTATTAAGTCACCGAGTAGGGAGTGACCAAACCCAACGGGATGGACAGGGGATTTGAATACTAGCAATTGTAGAATTAAGGCTTGGCATTTAAATAATGATCTAACCTGTATGTTGGTGTTTGAATAATAGGGGGGTTGAGAATAGCATGTTAAGGCAAAGATTCTGGAAACAACTCCCGACCAAATCGAGAGGAGGAGTTTCTAGCTGCCATGGGACGCATGATAGCAATTCTAGAATGAATGACACAGGAGCAGCGTCATCCAAAACAAGCTATAGTCCGACCTCCAACAAACCCAAAAGCAACAGCCTATGAGAAATTTACTAATGAACGTGCACTAGAGTTCACTGAAACCTAGATCCTACAAACGTTGAGGCTTGGATCCAGAGAATCGAGAAGATCTTTTCAGTAATCCGCTATACGGAGGAGGATAATGTGACTTTTGCAACCTATAAGTTGAAAGGGAAGGCGGATCATCAGTGGGCCATGCAAAAGAAGGTCATGGGGATGGCTAGAAATGAGATCACCTAGGAGGTGTTTAAAGAAGCTTTCTTAGATAAATATTTTTCAAAAAGTCTGTGGAAGCAAAAGGAGGAAAAATTTGCTCGTTTGCGGC
The DNA here is from genome assembly GCA_028571085.2 of Nepenthes alata. NCBI lineage: Eukaryota > Viridiplantae > Streptophyta > Magnoliopsida > Caryophyllales > Nepenthaceae > Nepenthes > Nepenthes alata. The sequence goes on from JAOVVI020018343.1 coordinate 4,034, forward strand.
AAGGGAATAGATCGGTAGTAGAATATAACTCTAAATTTATGGAAGTGTCTCGTTTTATGCCGCATATAGCTGAGGATGGGTTGAGGAAGGCAAAGAAGTTCTAGTCAGGGTTGTGGGATGACATTATGAAGCAGCTGGTGACTTTGAAGCTATGCACTTATGGGAATATTTTGGACCAAGCACTGAATTTGAAAACGAACTAGAGAAGGAGCAGTTGTTTAAGAAGAGAATGGAAAGTCCAGGTAACCCAACATTGGGTTCAGACTCGACATCTGGAGCACCTATATAAAGTACAAAAACATGGAGGACGAGATTCAGAAAAAAAAAGTACCCCCATCTTTTCCATCATTAAGGTACGTGATGTTATTCAAATTTCAAGGATAAAATTTTATAAGTATGGTAGAATTGTAAGGGCCAAAGTTTAAATTTCATAAGTTCACTAAATATGTTAATTATATTAGAAATTAGAGACCAGGAATCCAAACTCGTCAAAAGATCCACTTCGACAGTCCCAAAAGACCCATTCCAGCAAATAGCACACAAGTAATCCACTTCGGCATTTCTTCACTTCGGTAAATCCACTTCGGCATTTCTCCACTCCGATAAATCCACTCCGACAAATAGCACACAGGTAATCCACTCTGGCATTTCTCTACTTTGAAAAATCCACTCCGGCATTTCTCCACTCCAGCAATATATCTACTCCGGCATTTCTCTACTCCGATAAAATATCTGCTTTGACAACCACTCACAAATAAACCATTTCAAAAATGCATATCGGCCAAATCATTTTGGAAATCCATACCGGTCAAGTAGTTTATTTTGGCAAATACTATTCCGAAAATCCATACCAGTAAAGTAGTGCATTCCTACAAATACCATTCCAAAAATTCATACCGATAAAGTAGTGAATTTCGACAATTATAATTGTGGAAATCCATATCGGTCGAGTCGTCCATTTCAAAAATTATCATTTTGAAAATCCAAACTGGTCAAATCGTTCATTCTAGCATTTATCATTCCAAAAATCTAAACAGGTCAAATCGTCCATTTCGATATTTAGCATTTCAAAAATCCAAACCGATCAAATCGTCCATTCTAACATTTATCATTCTGAAAATCCAAATCGGTCAAATTGTCCATTCTAGCATTTATCATTACAAAAATTCAAACTAGCTAAGTAATCCATTTTGAAAATGTCTACTTTGACCCAACAATCATATATATATATATATACTTTGATATGCAAATCTTATCTATTATACAATCGCTAATATTAACCAATTGTCATGCCACTTGGAACTCTAAAACTTAGCCTAATATTAACCAATTGCTATCCCTAAGCACTATTAGGGATAGCAAGCTTGTAGTAGTTCAGTTTAAGAAACCAATAACTAAGCACAATCCGGGACACCTAAGATAGCATGCTGGCAGCAACTCAACTAACTAAAGACTCTATATAAGGCTCATAAGGGAAGGGAAGAAAGGTAAAGAAGGAGAAGAGCAAGGAAAACAAGAGGAAAAAAGAAAGAGCATGATCGAAGAAAAAGGCAGAACTCAGCAAGTCAAGTGACTAAAGGGCAAGTGTACCTATATCTTCCTTCCTTGTTGCGCTTCTTTGATTATTCCTTTAAGTATTGTTATTCCAATACTTCAGTTACCTATTTTGTTATTCGTTTACTGTCATTAGATTTAAAGAAGGAAAATCATTTGATGACTAAAGGGCAAGTATACCTATACCTTCCTTCCTTGTTGCGTTTCTTTGATTATTCCTTTATATATTGTTATTCCAATACTTCAATTTCCTATTTTGCTATTCGTTTATTGTCATATGATTTAAAGAAGGAAAATTATTTGATATTAATTATGGAATTAAGAACCGAGTATTCAACCAATAAATAAATATCGAATAATAATTATTCCAGTAAATATGTCAAGTTTAAATTCTTTTCAGTATACAAAAATATTTTCGGACTCGAAATATTTTACTGCAAGTGTAAAGATTATTTTCAGGGATGAATGTATGCTGCCTTGATCTTTCTTTGTCTCGAACCCCATACCCCTATAATAATGGTAGAGTAAGGGGTGTCCCCAAAGCGAAATTGACCGATGGTGGTTGGTCGAAGCTCCAGTAGGTAGCCACTCCCTTCTCGAACAACAAAAACTAGAGTTACTAATCTGAGTTATTGAATATTGAGTATCCGATAAATATTGAACATGGAATATTGAATAAACCTGATAAATAAATATGGATATTAAATGGAAGCTGACTACTTTCTTCTAAAATAAAGAAAATTTAGTATGAGTATTACAAACAGATTATAGAGTTTTTGCAAGAAATTTTGAAGTAGAGTAAGCAATTGGATCAAAGATAGATCAATAAATAGTATATTATGACATATTTTAGTATATAATAGTGGAAGATCAATGTCTAATAATTCAGTTAAATATTGCTAAGGCGATTCCGACGCCATCTATTGGAAAAAAATAGGTAGTACCATCTTATCTTCGGGATATAATTAAGAAAGATCCGGCCTTAAATTATGCGGACAGAATACAATCCAAATTTTGATCAATTGTTCATTTAGTTGGTAAGGTTTACTGGCCCTGGTCCCCATAGAAAAGTAAGAAAAGAAAAATTATCAGTAAAATTTAGAGAAAAGTATAAGAAAGGAATTGCATGTTTTCCAAGAAAAGAATTACATATTTTTCGTCATCTATAAGAATTCATATATATGTTATTATATTTTAATTAAGAAAATTGCATGATTCTTATTATATATATATTGTACATTGTTGAGTAGTTGGCTACTCCCTTACCGTTTTACTAACCCTTCAGATAGCCGATCGAGTTCATACCGGACAAACAGGAGTGAAGGATAAAGAATAAGGATATAGTAGATGATTTGAAAATGTTATTTTCTGATTTATTGTGTATTTAGAATGTAGGAAAGAAAAGAAAAAAAAATATACCTGATATAAACTATCTCGATAAATTTTGAGGTTGTATTTAACATCAATATATGACAAGTTTATTTTGATCGACACTAGTGAGTCATACTTTAATAAAATTTTATATGATTTTAGCTGTCATCTTTCTTTATTTGGATCCTGTGTATGATAAATTTATGTCCCTTTTATGATAATGATTGATAAAAGATAAATACGATTAAGAATAAAGCAATTGATGAATTAGTACATGAGTTATCACAATATACTTTTATTAAGGTATTAAGGTACAAACATTTAAAATCACATGATCTATAAATAAATATAATGTGAATGCAAGTCAAATTCAAGAGAAGTAATAAAATATTATTCGCACGTATATTTGAAATAAGAATGAAGGAAACATCTTAAAATTTTAGCGATAATATTAAAAAAGAGTTTAGATATACTTTTTTTAAATTAATTTTATCAAAATCTAACTCAAAATCACTTTAAATTTTATTCCTTATTCTTTCTCTCTCTTTTTCTCTTCTCTGTCTCTTTTTTCTCTAAAAGTTTAAAACAAAAGGCTAAAAATGGATGGAAGTTTTTAAATAGTAGATTACACATGCACTAGTCATGTGTACATTAGGGATGAAGACTTTAATTGGCCTTGCACATGCACCCCTTGGATGTGTATTAGGTGTTGAGTTATTACAATGAACATGCAGGAGTGCCCTTCATATAGATATCAGGTATGAAAACTTTATCTCAAATCCTTTTATGCATGGTTCATACATCCCTAAGTGCGAACTCTACTACTATCAATGCATGAGTGCTTCTCACTTATCTATCAGGCACAGATACTATTTTCTCAATTATTTGATTTCTCTCCCAAACCCCTAATTTTCTTTATTAATTCATTTAATTTAATTAATTTATGATATCACATGTCATTTTAGTACTTGGGTGCTACACTAATGCCTAATATGGTTCAATAATTCATTGGATGGACTAGACACCTATAGATTCAAATACAACCCATGCCAAATGGAATAGACCACCTTTGAGACAACCCACCTATACATTGATAATAATGTAATTGAAACACTCTCTCATATCATAACAAAATATCTACCGCTAATTCGATAATGGGTACTCTTTAGCTATTTTTGAGTTCCAATAAGGTGAACCATGATGGTTGACCTGAATGAAAAAAAAAAAGACTTAGAATGAAAAAATGAATCCCCTAAATGGAAGACTATTAAGGACCCAAATAGGTAAATAAATTACTTACTATCCTAGAATAAATTGGCCTATCGGTGGTGCCTACCTGTGGGCCCGTCCATGTGGATGCCAAGTGCTTGACATACGGCAAGATTACATGTAGGGTACCATTCAGTGCCTAAACTGCATTATCCACTGGCAACACTCGCTAATGAGGAAGTAGAGCCCTCCTGAATAACCTTAGCCTATAAAAGGGGGGAAAGTTTCATAGGAAAGGGAGGGGAGCTTGAGCCAAACCAAAAGAGCTAGAGAGAGAGGTTAGGCGGATGACGAGTCAAACCGGCCACTACTGATCTGCACCAAGGCTACTAGCCACTGTTGCTCCCTTGCCACCGCCAGTTAAATAATGATACAATGCTTCAACAATTCATAAAAAGAATTCAAATATCATGAAAATATATGTGCTTTGCACCGAGGTATCTCATAAAAAAATTGAACACAAATATGATATTAGATTAATTAAAATGCTATTTTAGGGCCCTATGCATGGTGTTTATTTGTACTTGGATTTGCCCCATATTTTTTTATGCATATACAGACAAATATTTGAAGAGACAACTAAATTTTGGTGAAATTTCAAGGACGTTATATTTGAGGCACAGTAAGTGTGATGACCCCCTTACACGAATTAATTATAAATTATATGTATTTTATTGAATAAAAAATTATATAGGGTGAAGAGTGCTGTCACATTTTACTCTCTGACGTGATATAATTATTAAGGAACTATATTTTTTGTGTCTCATTTGTTGACGGACAACGGGCAGCCTATAGACAATGATACAAGAACAATCCTTCTGTTGGCCGGATTGGGCGGCCAACTGATAAAACACAATGTAAAGTAGAAGTAGAAATAGAAGTAAGAGAAGAGAAAATAAATATTAAATATTTTACGTGAAAAATCCTTCTGAAATAAGGGAAAAATCACGGGACACTAAGTCCACAAAATCACTAAGTATGAGAACAAATTACAGGAGGTGAAAATAAGAACAAAGCAAAAGTAAACAAAGCCCTCACACTTTGTTATCATTCACAGCTCTATTTCTTTTCACATTCTCTCCTATGTTTTTCTCACACACACTCTTCTTCTTTGCTTATCCGGTGTCTTCTCTCTCTTTTACAGAGTGTGCATATACACACGTATATACATATGTCCCTCACCATAGCCTAATTTGGTGGTTGGTGCTCAACTTCCAAGGTCTGCATATGTGCATGCGCATGCCTTGTCCTGTAGCAGGCGACGCATGTCTGCTCCTGCAAACCGATTAGTCTTTGGAGTCCCAAGAATGATATCTGTAATCTACCCAATCGGGTAAGTCAACTGTACACCTCTTGGGATATGACAGTCATTTAGACCTTTCATATTCAGCCGACTCTGTTGACCATCCTCTCATATTGGCGGGCCAATCACACTATTGACTAGTCGAAGTAGTTCGTCATGCGTATTCAGCAGAGTCAGTCATCTTACGACTTTTGCTGGTAAACATATTGACCAACAGAGTTGACTATCTGAAGGTTTCGGTCAACATAGTTGACCGACATTCCTTCCTCTTAGCATATACGTGCTTCGTCCAAGTCCTTTGGTCACAAGGACTTTCACACGAGAGTGATCCCCAACAAACTTTCCCTCACGAACGTGACGAAGTTAAGTCCATCATCCCGGCTAGCCTACAACATTCTTCATTCTTCCCATTCGGTAGAATCTTGGTCATTATATCTGCCACCTTTTCTTCAGTATCAATCTTTTCCAGTGACAATAGACCGGCTTCTAATACATCTCTCACTCAATGATATCACACATAAATATGCTTTGATCTGGAATAAAGTGAGGAGTTTTTGCAGAGATAAATGACACTCTGGCTGTCACATAGTACCACATACTTTTCCTGTTCAAGGCTCAGATCCTGAACAAACATTTTCATCCACAACATCTCCTTACAAACTTCTGTCATGACAATGTACTTGGTTTCAGTAGCCGAAAGAGCAACACATTTTTGTAACTTGGACTGCCAGGAAACTGCTCATCCTGCAAATTTCACCAAGTATCCTGAAGTGGATTTGTGACTGTCAATGTCTTCGGCCATATCAGCATCCAAGTAGCCCACCAATTGAGACTTATCACTTCCAAGACATAAG
>JAOVVI020018344.1:0-10384 GCA_028571085.2 Nepenthes alata
CAACAACCCACAACCCGACATTGATACACTTATACATACGGTCACGGAATATGTCAATTAGACAAAAGTCTCTAACACCTTTGAAGTCGAAATGAGTAGAGTATGATTACAACAATGAGAGCTTTTCAGGCTTGGAATGAAGTGGAGACTCCGTGGACTTATATAGATGGAGTGCAGGGCGACCTTTATTCGGTAAGAAGACGTGATTCCTGCACTCTATTTGGCGGTCTTCATTAGGCAGGAAGGAGGCTTGACTTATGTAATCTGTTGGGACTGCTTCCTTTTTTGGTATTTCTTTCGTATTTTGTTACCGTTGGGGTTTACAGTGAGGAGGAAGAGAGAATCTGGCGCATTCCTCGTGAGAAGGGCGTTGAATCTGTTGATATTCGTTTTAGTGCAGATTGACTTCTGGGAAGATGCGAAATTAGGAAAGAGAATTGTTGTTGGTTGTGTACGGAGGTGTGGGCCGAATTGGGCCTGGCCCATGTGAGGTATTTCTCTATTGGGCCTGCTTACTACAGTACTCCCGATCAACAGAAACGTTAACCATCTCACGGGAACATGTTAACCGCTCACCTTGCCTCTCATACAGTCAACACTGGCATTGATCGTCCAGGTGTATATATGGGCTTTCGTGGATCTGGATCGTTTTTTTTATTGGACCAGCCCATTATGAACATACCTATCACGACTCTTGACTAATACTACAATCTGTGCTTGAATTTTGTTTATGGAGCAACTCGTATGCTGCTAGTTGCTTTAGCTAGACATAGGGAGCATCGTTCATGCAGACTCATTGAAAAGGGTTCAAATTATTTAGCTCGTTTGCTAAATATTAAAAGGGCTGGCCTTATTGAAAGTTGGACTTAGCTTAATGAAGTCTTCCACCTCATGTTCTTTTCCCATTGTTTAGAAGTCTGACAGTGGCAAGTTAAAACCAGAGCTGAGTTGATGGCAACAATAATGCTTCGTTCGGATGTACGATAGCTGGATGTTAGATGATATTGAATCGGGATTGAGGAAGTTTTTTGTATATACAGAAGGCTGTGGGTTTAGCTTGTGATGCTATCTTTGCCTTTGTGACTGATATTAGAAATTACTTTGCAACCATGTTGGGGTAAAATGTTGGGGTGTATTCATATTTTGATAAGGGACATTTGAGAAGTAAAACCATATTATTGGTGGATTAAATGATCATTTAGTAACTTATATATTGATGAGTAGTGTTTAAATGAGACTCATTAACATAAATTTGATGTCAAATAGTTAGATTCAGGTAACATCGTATAACTTCATAATGTAGGGTGTACTTGGAATGATACTGTCACAAGACCTGCTAGTTTTGCAGAGTCGTCCACAAGTGAAGGGTAAATAATATTGTAAATCCGTAAATTTCAAGTGAAAATTTTATTCCAATTGAGTTCGTAATTATAGATTAGAGAATGACCATGTTAAAGTAAAGTGATATTAGCGGATGTTGTGCACAGTGGCACTTGCTTTACTAACAAAGCTTTTATAGATAATCATCTGGTGGGCAAATATGTCATCATAGCGGAGGCAGCGACGTAAAAGAATTGTTAAGGCCATACGCAATATTTAAAATTAAAAATTGAATAAATAAATAGTGAAAATTGTATTAAGTGATTTAAATAATAATTTAATACCTATTATTCATTTACCCAATATTTTAATTTTAACTGTTAAGTAGGTATATAATATCTCCACTAGAAGAACCAAAATGACTCCCTCAAACTAAAGTTTTTGATTTTAAGTTACTCATTCGATAGTCTCATATTCATTTGATAGTTCACTTAATGTTTGTGTGAGCATTCGCTCGATCAAAAGATTTTAATAACACAAGAAATGATCGCATGAATAAAATAAGAACACTTAATGCGTGTATGTGTATAAAAAGTGCTTCGTTCACTCCTAATACACGCTTGAAGTGTGAGACTTGCTAGGAAAAATCGAGCCTGATATGCACGCAATGGCATTGGTGTGCTAGAGTGAGGGTAGAAATGTCATGTTTAAAGTTTCTAGGGTAATTTATGAGAGCCATTTGACATAATGAATATAAGATATAAAAAAAAATAAAAAAAAAAAGAAAAGAAAAGAAGAAAAATATTTTATCATCTGTGAGTTTTATTTTTGTATACTCTTATTTGATATTTAAGTATATTAGGATTAATATTAACTGATTCTTCTTACAAATTGTGACTGTAAATGTATTTACTCAGAGGTAGTTATTTGTAATCAAATTACATCATAATGGATATTGTTTAAATGTCATTTAATTTTTTTTAATTGAGAAGGATTTTTATATCTAATTATTTGTGCATGCTACAAATTGATGAATATACAAAGGAGATACAACATGAATGAGATTACTTGTTTATTTCACTTTAGTCATCATATAATGAGAGGACCTTCATAGAGAGTGACCAATAAAAAACTATATAAAAAATAATATTTATAAAGATATAGAAAATATTTATAAAATATTTAGATTATATAATATGATATATTTAAGAATATAATATTGTAAAATATTCTAATAAATATATATAGACTATATTTGACAGCTTTCCTCAAACTCAAGTGGGAAAGTCAAAGGCTAACTTGACTTTGAATACTAGATCATGAAATCATCCTATAATATGTGATTTGGTAAAGATGTAAACTTTTTGGCCAACTGATGATAGGCAACAAAGACCGGTATGTCCTTACTATATGTGTTGAATAATAAAAATAACACTAATTTTTAATATACTTGGTATACTTATGGAATATATCAGTATGAATAATTTATATTATACTTTGATTATCACAATACAAGATAACTTCATAAAAATGTGTGATATCCATGCATTTGAGTAGCCATCATAACCAAAGAAGTTCTGTAGTGGTGTTGGCTAGGGCACAATATTTGATTTCTTTACTTGAATGTGCTAAAACTAATTTCTTTTTACATTACAATGAAATAAGAGATGTGCCTAATAAGAAACAATAGTTGCTGGCGGATCATTGACCTGTGAATTTATCACCCAATCTACATCTGAAAAAAAGCATAAAACCCTTCAATGAGTAGATACATAGCACAACAACATAGCGAGTAGATTGGGGTGCGGCCATAAACTGACTAATAAGATGTGTAATATTATGACGAGTAATAGTAAGATAACTAAACCCTTCAATGAGTTGCTTATAAAGGGTGGCATCTAATAGAAGAGAACTATTGGATGAAACAAGTTTAATATTTGGTTCTAACAGAGTGAGAGTAGTCTTGTTATCAGCGAGGGTGGTATGAGTGAGCAAATCAAATACACACTTTTTCTTAAAAGAGATAATATCTATCAAAATAAGAGGTCACTTTAAGATTGAAACAATAACTGAAATGTTCAAGATCTTTTATTTTAAACTTTAATGTAGGAAAGCTTTAATAGATTGAATTTTGGTATAATTATTTTTAGTAACAATCATATTATTGACATACAATCATATTATTGATATAAAGTAAACTAAGAATAGTGCTAGAGGAAGAGGTACATATAAAAAAAGTTGAGTCATAAGGACTGGATATCAAACTTCTTTTGACAATTGTGAAATTAAATTTTGCAAAGTGAGCTTTAGGAGCTTATTTAGGGCTATATAATGCACTATGAAGATAACAAACTTTGTTGGGAGGGTGGTCATAGCCAAGATAGGGATTGCATGCAAACTTTCTTGATCAAGTCACCATGAAGGAAAGTGCTTTTAATATCCATTTAAAAAAGGTCCTATAGACTGATGGAGATGACAACAATTAGTGAATGTACAAATGAAAAATGAGCCATAAGTGTAAAAATCTCCTTAAAATTAATCCCATACTCCTAAAATCTCAGGTAACAATATGAGTTTTATATTGTTTCACTGAGTCATATGACTTAGTTTTGATCTTATGATCTACTTGTTACTAATTATTGATTTTTCAAAAGTTGGGTCAACTAAATCCCATGTGTAATTCTTTTTAAAAATATAAATTTCATTAATCATGGCTTGTTGACAGAAAGGATAAGATTTGGTTTTTTGATAAGTAGTATGTTTATATAATGTAGCAAGTGTTGTAGAACAATCAAAGTCACATAAATAATAATAGAGCTCATGTATTTGAGTTGAACAACAAATAGAAAAATTATCTAATGGGTGAGTCAGTGAACCCATACATGGGGCTATTGCATCCGGAAAGGCAAGTAGAAACGTTTATATGAGTTAGACTAGAAATATTATAGATTGAGATAAGAATAATGGGATTAGGAAAGAGAACTAGTAATTGATTGGTAAAAACTTGACAGAATGTCCAAGGTGATAGAGAGATAGGATGAGTTGGTAAATATTTATACTTTCAAAAGATGACATAATTGGAGATATAGAATCTATTGAAGATAGGGACATAATAGCGATGCCCTTTTTGATTAATGACATATCTAGGAAAACAATATAGACTAATATATGGTTCTAATTTATTTTGTTTATGATATGGAAGTAGAATAAGACAAGCACAACAAAAAACATGGAGAAGATTATAGTTGGATGCATTACTAAAAGATACTCACATGGGATCTAATTTTGAATAATTGGGGATGGAAAGTGATTGATGATATAGGGGCAATGAGGATACCTTCTTTCCAAAGTTTTTCTAGGATAGAAGTGGAGTTAAGAAGATAGAGAATGCTGTTAAGAATATAACTAAGCTTTTGTTTAATACGATCATTTTGTTTGAATGTGTTATGGTAAGAGATTTGGTATATGGTGTAATGTGATTTGAGAGTAATCAGGAAGGAGGACTTACAATGTTTCTTAACATTATTGGATTGAAGGATTTTGATTCGGTTTTAAAATTTTAACATATACCATGGTATGAATTCGTGATATATGATTGGTAAGTCAGATCAACGATATAAATGATATATTTAAGTATATTAAGAAGTCATCAATAAATAAAATAAAATAATTTGAGCAAAGCAACAAAATATTTTGAGCCCCGTTAGTAGGTAAGGGTGTAAGATCCCAAACGTCAGAGGGAATAAGATCGAAAAGAGTATGAGAAACAATTTCACTGGAATTAAAAAGTAAAGTTTTTGCTTTAATAAGTTGATAAGCCATACAATCAAACGAGATATCATTAAGGGTTTCTAATTGACCCATAGAAGCTAACAATTGAACTTTATAAAATGACACATGGTTAAGGCGAGACTACCTTAGAATACTAGATGCAATTGCTCCCGAGTGTAGAGCAACGGACCTTGGACACGAGAAGGAATATGAAGTATACTCAGTTTAAACAAACGTCCAATCAAATAGCATGTCATAACCAATTGTTTCGTTAATGGATAATGTATTCATAATCAAGAAAATAAAACTGATATTCTAAATTGAGATCACATAATACTTGCAAGTTTAGTTGCATAAATTGTTTTTATTCCTCATATTCAATTAAAAAAGAAGGATGACAAATGGTGTCAAAAAATTCGGATTCCGTTGTGCTATATAAATCCCAACATAAAGCCTGTGAGAAAGATCTATAAATTGACAAGATTAAAATAAGGTTAATAGGACCCGATGAATCTGACAGATCATGGGCTGGCCTAGGGCCCATCCCATAGGAGTAGTGATAGCCCAGTAGACATTTTTCCCAAGACAAAGGCCCAATGAGAGGAGAAAAACCCGAATAACAGTGGCCCACCACGCAGCCTGTTGAGCACGAGATTCACACATCCGTACAGTGGGCCTAGATGGATCAACCCAGAACTATTTACTAGAAAGTGGGCGAATAGAGTTGCGCGCAAGACTGCGAATGTGGTTGCCCTTCTGCATAGCCATCGACAGCCTTGACAACACGGCAAGCAAAGCATGCCGTAATGAGGCTCTAATAACTATCATGATATCTCAACAAATATCCGTAGAATATCCACTCGTACGGTGTATTGCTTCAAGATGGCAAGCACAGTTCTGCAATATTTTCAAAAGAAAACGGTTACTATATATGCCTGTCCCTGCGATCATTGAGATAGTTCGGTGAATCCATCGGGGCAACCGATATTAGCTTCGGAGCCCAAGGAAGGCGGCAGTGATGTTAATTTTATAAATACCCCTTCAACCATACAGGAAAGGAGAAAGAAGATCTCTTGCCCTCGAATGCCCCAGAAGAATCGTAGAAGTTTTCTCCTAAGCCACTCTACCTACAAGTGTCCTATCTCTCAAGCCGCTATGTCTACGAAAGCTCCTATTTATAAGTCACTCTGCCTACAAGTGTACACTATCTTCAAAAGCTACTTTCAACTGAGCGTATCTATCAGAGTTTAATCCTTCAATTAACACTCAATTCCCTTTTCATGTGCATTCACGGACATTGCATCCTCCATCTTTCTCCCATTCATAGAAAGATTCATGACTTGAACATCAGAGAATATACCGGAGAGTGAGTTCCACCATCATCTGACTTCTCATTTGTTTATTGTAATATACAAGATCTAGATTACCAGAGACGGAGATCGGATCCGTTTTAATTCGACCCGTCGAAAATAATCAAGTGATTTTCTAATCCATATAACAATTTAGATCCATAAACACATCAGGACCATAAGTTTTATAGCTAACAATATGAAGTGGGATACAGTTTCAGTAAGGGAACAATGTTGTGTGAGATTGAACTGTCATTGTTGTCAATGACAATCCATGTGGAGCGTAGACAATAGGCTTGGTGTAGGGCACATGCCATCGCACAACATCTAAATTCTCTTAGAGAATAGTATTGTGCTCAAACAAATTAGACTAGTCCTTGGGATCAAGGTGTTAGATTTGATCACTTTATTGTGGGTAACTCAACAAAAGAATTCGGCATTAAAAAATCATACAGGGCTTGTGCGAAATTTGGAGTGCTACAAATTGATTACAACAAAGACCAGAGAGACCAATTTTTCAAAATGGGTAAATGTCAGAGAAATCGATTTGTATGAGTGGGCAAATATTAGAGTGGCCAATTTGTCAGAGTGAGCAAATATCGGAGTAAAAAAAACTTGGAGCATCAATAATACTCCTCTTGGGCTGATCGGTCAAAAAGTACGATGTCAGTCGGCCACACAGCAAGGAGGTCGGCCGGTCAGATAGTAGGACTGCTAGTCAGGCGGCCGGGCAATAAGATGCCGACTAGGGAGGCTGACTCACTAAGAAAAGAAGCCAACCAGGGAGGCCAGCCGGCTAAGCTGAGATAGGGTCGGCCAAGGACATTAATACAAAAAAGCGACTATGCAATGTCAAATTAGAGGAGTCGACCCGGTGGAATTGGTAGATGACTTTGTAGAGTGCGCACTAGATTATGAGGAGTATGTGGCAGGATTTTTAGAGTAGAAAATTGATTTCAGAATTGATAAGCTGACTTTGTAGAGTATGCACTGTTTATGTAGAGCAGGTTTACCTGTAAAGTGAGCGCCGTTGTGAAAAGTGAGGAAACTGGTGAAGGCGCAGAAAATGACAACATTGGTGTAACAAATTATCTCCAAGATCAGATTAGGTGAATAGATGAAATTTAGAATCGGTGTCATTTAAAGCGTACCAGGCGTTTCAGAAGAAGGCGGCAGAGTATCGGTGGAACATGGAATGGAACAAAGTGTGGAAGGGAGCTTTCGTCATTCGCTGTCTATTGCCATACTTGTAAAATCAAAATGGGTAGAGAGTACCAGCAGTGAGAGAAATAAGAGAAAAAAAATAGAGAAAAAAAGAGAGAATGAGAGTTTTATTACTATGGAGATTATTTTTTTTATCTGTCTAGGGTGGGTTACTAGTATTCTAACTCAGAGATTATTTATAACCGATTTTATATAGTAAAATATTTTTAAAATTTATCAATAAATTTTTTTTAGTTGAAAAAATTTTTTTACGTTAAAAATTATTATATATTATTATATTTATATTTTTTAATGAATAATTATAGATAAAAATTTAAAAATTTTTTTTATAATTGAGTTATACTTAAATTTTAGTGTCAAACTCTGATACAAAGTACAAATAAGAAGGCTGACAGTGAGAAGTGGGCCTTCAATGTAATGAATTGAAAGATATGACACCTCCTCAGGAGAGGAGTGCCGTAGAGATTGTGCAAGCGAAAGCTGGAGGCATGTTTGCCCCTTTGTAAGTGTTTTGTTCGTGATGAGTAGTTGGATGAGATTGTCCAGAGGGACACATCCGTGTTGCACACCGGCCGGTGTACGGAATTATAGAGTGTGGGGCTGTGACGCATTTAGTGTTGATGCGAGTCGTTAGATTCATCGTTTAACAGTTTTAAATTTTTTTAAAAAAGTTATAAAAATAAAAAAAAATATTAAAATTTTTTAATTAAATATAAAAAAGTATATAAATAAAAAAATAATTAAAAACATTTTTTTATATATAAAATATGACCGTTAAAGTTTTTAATTTAATGATTATTAAAATATCACGAGGAGCTATGACACCCGTACTGCGATGCGTACGGGCATTGCAGCCACCCTAAATATCGGAATTGTGACAGTGTTTGAGGTATGAGCCAACCAACGGTGAAAGGAAGCGTCCAGAAAAAAAGAAGTCATTTCTATTAAAGGAGCTGTTGGATTTGAAACACAACACTGTGGTGTAGCGTAGCACTTTGTGTTGGGGTTGAACTATCAAACTTTGTCAAATATAAAGTGGAGAATAAATATTTAATAAAATCGACTATTGAACCGTTTTGTTTGACTTTTGTGAAAAATTTAAATAATAACACATATTTATAATAAATAGATCATTTAATAAAATGAACATAAAATTTTTTATAAAAGACTCTTTAAAAAAATTACAGAAGAACAAATTTTTACTATAATCGTGAGTTTAATTATAATAAATCATTTTAAAAGCCACCTTTATATTTAGTACAACTTTAAATAAATTGAATACTGAATAATGAAAAATAAAGATAACAAAAAAATAAACGTTATTAAAAGTTTAAAAATCAATAAAAATCTCATGCTGTTTTTTTCCCCTCTCCCTCTCTTTCAATTCATCACTCAAGAGTGTTTTTAATAAATTCATTCCCACTCTCTAAGTTGGTGTTTGGCACTTCAGGTAAAATTGCCTATACATGGGAAATTGCGTATGGGCATTCTTTAAGGGCTCATTAGGCACTCCGGTCACTAGAATCCATACATATTCGCCTTATCATATGTTTATCCGGTGCCAATCTTTCGAGCAACTTCAATCCTTCTTTTGAGCAAATCATTGAACCGAAATTAAACGAACATTGGAATGGCCTGTTCATTAGTTGAGGGGCGCATAAGAGAATGGCCCAAAATTTAATAATTTGTATCCCTCTATCAAATATTAGCTACCCTTCTTTTCTCGTCTAACACAATAAATATAATCACATAATAAAGTATGTAAGTTGTATAATAAGTTTAACGTGGAAAACTTTACTTAATCAGGGAAAAAATTACGGGCAATATTTGAACAAATTTACTATAAAGTATATGGTTATAAAAAATACCCTCGAGAACCTTTCACAATAGCACGTGTAAGTAACTAGTTAAATCTAATCCGTGACATGCTTAGCAACACATAATAGGAGAATAAAATGAGAAGACTAATCAATAAAATATCATACAACCGAGACTATAACAATATATCAAAAACTGGTAAAAGATAAAACTTATTCAAAAGACGATAATCTTTTCTTTTTCTCTGTTCTTTTCTCTTTTCTTCATGCAATGCTATTTATATTGAAATATCTCAAATATTTAACCTAAAAATTGCATGTCCTTTTTATACACCTACTCGAATTTGAATGCTTGCGTTGATGCTCAAGTGCCAATTTTGTGTGTATCATGGGCAAAAAACTCTTGGATTACATGCACAAGTGCTCCCTAGTTAGTTCACCAAGCACTAGTCCCGTGCAATACTGCGACGGGTCAAAAACTATTGCTATAAGAATTACGACTGATTTTTATTGTCGAGAAGATTGCATGGTCCTTCTGCCAAGGAGTAGAGTTGGACCTTAGGACCTGTGCCGTACTGATCATAATACGAGGCCTGTGTTGTAAGTCTTAATTATTTAAATAAAATTAGGTGATCAATTTTTTTTAAAAAAATTTATAAATAAAAAAAATTATACGTCCTTAACTATTAAATTTTATTCAGACCATTAAGGCGATGCGGTGTAAGGCTCCTCGGCTCATGGAGTTGGTCTTTTTGGATTATGCATTTAAGAATTTTGCCTAAGGAAACATTAAAATTAAAAATACGATTGATTTAAAGAAAGTCTGGTGAAGTAGTGTCACACTTAATAATTATTTTTGCAACTGCAAATTTGCTTGAAAAATGAGTTTTGAAGTGATTTGCT
>JAOVVI020018345.1:0-10384 GCA_028571085.2 Nepenthes alata
CAAGAAAAATGAAACCTCCTCAATCCACGGGACTATATTCATCATTGAAAGAAGGATCAGTAGATTTAAAAATAAAAAATTTATGTAATCTTTTTACAATAATATTAACATTATTTAAATATCTAACTTAATATTATAAAATTATTTAAATCTTTTTAATTTTAAATTTCATCTATTAATTTTTCAATTAAACGCACGAAAAAGGTGCAAGTACTGTATGTCTTATAAAAAAATAATAATAATCTTATAGATCCAGCATTAGGAGGAAGAGGAAAGAATAGTACTCATGTAAAAAAAATTATTATCTCTAAATTAATAATTATAATTAAATTATTTTAAAATAATTAATTATAGTTAATTTTAAAAATTTTTAAATAATTAAACTATATTTATGTTTTTAAAATAAATAATCAATATATAAAAAACGAATTTCTCCATATATAAAATTATAGAGCTCCCTCGAATTCGTTAACTTGAGTCGGGATTTATTTGGTTAGATGGATAGGGTGTATAAAAGCTCACTTGATTTCAAGAATTATTTAATGTTGCTTAAAATAACAATATTAAAAAATTATCTTTTAATTTTTTTTTTCTATATTTCGTTTCTTCTTCTTTTTGGACTCAATGTAAGGTATCTTCACTAAACTTTTACTCTTCTTTTTTTTAGGATAAAAGAAAAGTAAATTATTTTTGATAGGTATATCAGTAATGGGCTGGCCCAAAGAGAAGCTCAAAGAAAAATCAACGAAAGCCCAAGAAGAACGGTCAACGTTCTTACAGCCCACTAAAGAATGTGGGCCCAGAAACCGGAAAGTCCAAAATCAAAATGGTCAACGCGGGTGTTGACCGTCTTGGCAGCCAACTTGCTCGCAGACGGTCAACTCGATGTTGACCATCGTGCGAAGCCAAGTTGGACTTTTAGAAGCTTTTCTACTGTGATTGGCCCATTCCACTATGGCACATAGCCCATCAGTGGACCGCAAGCAACTCTCCTTTCATCCTTTGCGAGAGCGTCCAACAATCTGACGGTCAACTCAGGCGTTGACCGTCTGCGCCCTGCACATTGGCTCTAAATAACGCCTTTCTACAATAATGAGCCTACTCCGTTTGGGCCCACGACTCATTCCACGGCCAACCACAGCCTTCCACGCGTCTTCAACGATTCTAAGAGGATATTGACAAGATTGACGCCCTTCAAAAAAGGAAGGCGCCAGATCTTCCAAGTATCTTGCCCGCCAAGGCACTCCAACGGTAACATGTTGAGAAGTAATGAAGCGAACTTGGAAAGCTGTTGGCCGCCACATAAGGAAACTATCGCACCCACCTTGGCAACTGGTGTTTGCTTAAGAAGGTAAACAGCCAAGGTAGAGATAGGGGATCTCACCTTCTAAAGAAGGGGAATCACTCTCTCAACTAAAAATAAACCCTAGAACCCTCGTTCTAGGTAAACTCATTCAAATTCCCATTGACGCTCTCATTCACGCTTTCATCAAAGCTTTCATACACGCATTCATTAACGCATTGGATTACCCAAAAGATCCTAAGAGTTCTAAACGAGCTATCTTTCTCAGCCCTCAGAAGCTCTCAGAACCTCAAAACCATCTCTAAGGCAACAAGTGAGCCCTTACGGCCGTTTACGCCTTCCTGCCATCCAGATACAAGAAAGGCCTCGCGTCTCTTTTACATCTGGATCTTCACACTCCTCATCCCCCTTATTCTACTCGATAGCTTTTTAGTTTCTTTCTTCAAAGACTGCCTTACTGACTTGAGCGTCAGAGTATTTTCAGTGGGACAACCTCCCGCCGATAACGCTGACCTCTTGTTCGTTTTTGTGGTGTGCAGGACCCGCACTCGGTGAACGAAGCCGGATCAAATCATCCAAGAAGAATCCGAACTTGTTCGAAGTTGGATCCAAGTACGCATCAATTTTCAAAAAACTTTTAAAAATTTAAGATTGAGGTATTTTCATCGCGTCAATTAATTGTACAAATACTAATCTGCCACTTTTAGTTTAATATTACTGTTTCTATTATATAATATTGAACAATATATGAGATTTTTTGAAAAAAATA
Source organism: Nepenthes alata (assembly GCA_028571085.2). Taxonomy (NCBI): domain Eukaryota; kingdom Viridiplantae; phylum Streptophyta; class Magnoliopsida; order Caryophyllales; family Nepenthaceae; genus Nepenthes; species Nepenthes alata. The sequence continues at coordinate 2,073 of JAOVVI020018345.1, forward strand.
ATTATTTCGTACATATTTTAAATAAAATGATAAAAATGAATATATCAAATAGTATAAGTGATTTCCTAATTGCTCATTTGACAAGTCAATATTAACAACTAATGTTGCCATAATCAAATTTTGTTTGTATATTTAATAAAATACCAACATTAATAACCCTGCAACAAATAATTAATAATAACAATAAATTCTTATCTAAATTGTGGCCTAAATCTTTCTTGTCATTGGCTAGTTAGAAAATTGGCTCTCCTAAGGGATGAGAGGGGCTGCACATTGGCTGTGCTGTCCCAAAATTATTGAATACAAATTTAATAATCTAAATATTATAATTTTAAGATTTTTATTTTTATTTTTAAAAGATTAAGAATAAATAAATTATTAGATTTTATACCACAATATTAAAACAGCACTTCATTGCCGAGGCACAGCCCCCCTATCACTTCTCCAAAGCCCTTGTAATGCTGCCAATCAAAGTAATTTAGCTGACAAAGTCCTTGTTGATGTTGCTTTCTTACTGTACCTTTGTGAATAGTTGTCTAACCAGTATGGGGAGTCACACATCACCTGTACAATCACTTTGCTTCACTTTAATATTATTGGATATCAAAATCAACAACTATAGTTTTTTTTTTTTCTTTTCTTTTAAATTATGCCAACTTTAAATTTTATATTATATTTAAACTGTTGATTTTATATAGTAAGATATTTTTATTGTATCTTATTAATAAGCCGTTGTCTCTTGTTATATTTTTAACTTATAAAGGAGATAATATGTTGAATGTATGATTAGCTGTGAATATAAAGAAAATAAGTACTGTTAATTATCCTCTTCTATTAATTTATTGATTATTAGTGATTATTGTGTAGGTTTTCACTTATGAGATTTTTATTTCTTGAATTCTAACTTATATCAAATATTATATTTATTAGTGAGTTTTAGGTTCATCAAAAATATATATCTATTAACAAGTTTTGACATATAATATATGATGGTAAGAAACAAAGATGAAATAGAAATTAAAAAAAATAATTTGTTGGTTTTTAGTAGATGTTATCAAATGCTCATTCCTAGGGAGATAAATAAATAGATAGAGCAATTTTTTTTTTCTTTTTATATGCTATTTTCAAAGTATGTAAAAATTTAAAAATTATTATGATTCTTTTTGCATGCTTGAATTTTATCATTAATAATTACTTCAAAAGCCTTATTTAAATTCTTCTAACTGAATATTGTATGGTCCATAAAATAAAACTTTACTATCATTTCTTTTTTTATAAAATAAGATTTGGAAATGATTCTAAATATCACAGTATAGACCTAGTTAGGCACTCTATGATACTGTTCAGCTATGGATGATAGTTTTAATCCCAATACCAATTTATATCAATGAATTATCCATTTTTTATTGGTAAGATGTTTTATTTTCCACCTTTCTATATATATATATATATAATCATAGTTCCTATTTGCATAAAGAAATTAGTAAGGGTTAGATTGTGCAAATTTATAAACCAAGGCATTTCACGACTTGCATCAAATGTTGTGATTGCCAAGCATGTCGACATGAAAACCTTGTTGTTAGATATCATATTAGAGTTCACTACAATTTTTATAAAGACGAGCATATTAATTGTTTAAATCAGAATAAATGTATATTATATAAAAATTTAAATATTTTATAAAGTTAATACTGACGTTGAAAGATAAAAGTCAAAATAAACATATAGCAATAAATATTCTAGCAGTCTTAGCCATAAATAATTGATACCGAATATGTTATTTATATACCTATGTATTATTATAGCTAACATGTTAAGTATTTTGTCTAAAAATACTAAAGCAAGTTAAAAAATCAGATAGAAAGCATTTGAAGTGCAAATCCTTCTTGTGTAATTACCCATGCCAAGAACCTCAACTGGGGGCCGCTGACTTATGACCTTGGAGCACTACAAAGAAGTATGTATCTTGTGCATGCAACTGTCAATACTTATGTATTAGTTCAAGCACCCAACAAATATTTTATTTTTATTTTTATTTAGCATTTGTTATTAATAATTATCATACATATCCAATGACAGCCATAACTCAGCTCCATGGCTCCATCTCTTCCTTTTTTTTTTAGTTTTAATTTAAATATGAGGCCTCTTAGGGGATTTTTGGTGCACAGAGAAATTAATCAAGGATTTGTTTGACATAATTTTTTGAACACCCTTAAGAAAAAATTATAAAACAAATATTCTTCAATTTTTTTTTAAAAGAAATCTAATTAAGATTCGATACAAGCAGTCATTGATTTTTTTGGAAAAATAAAATAAAAATCTGTCACAGAAAAGATCAAGCAAGGGACCAAATTCTTTTTTGAGTTTTGGTGAAATATCTATTCGTTGACTTTCGCATGAGATAGAATTTTTAAGGGAATCTAAATTATGGTATCTACTCTAAAATTTCGTAGGTTATAAATTGAATAAGATATTAATTTTATTTTATTTTTTGAGTTAAAATGATTTTTCATATTTAATTTGAGGTAATTTTATTTTTAATGGTAAAATTAAGGCAATTTTAATTGTTAGGGTTTTTTTTTTCCAAAATAACAATTTAAAGTCCTAATTAATACCGAAAGAAAAAATATATATGAAACTGGATGGGGACTGAATAAATAGAAGCAGGAGGATAATGGATGGCTTCTAGGGTTTGTCATACTTTGAAATTTTACATTTGATATATCATAGACTATCATGAATTCTAACACAATATATATTTTACTGTTATAATTTCATAGTCACAAATTCAAACACGATATTTATTTATTTATCCAATGTCTATGCAAATCCACGTATTATTTACTTATAAATTTAACATAATGATGCTATTACAGGTCAAATGCAAAATTAATGAGATTGCGAATTTGAAATGGGTAATGGGATTTGACTATTTGGGCCATTGTGAAAGTCAGACCTTAGACTAGGGTGGGTGTGCTGCTCAAAGATTTTAAATGCTGATTTGAATTATCCTTAATTTGTAACTTATATATTTGCAATAATTTATAAAGTTAATTTTAAACTGGAATTTATTGGAATACTTTAGAATAAAAAATACTGTTGTATCTTTTAATAACTATTAGTTGATTTGTGATTGTTATATGTTTGGATCACTAATTAAACTTAACACATATTTTATGAATTATCATCTAACTTTGAATAATTTATGGTGTTACAAAGTGAAATAGTACTCTCGATATATTATATAATTTTTTAAAAGATAATTTATAGAAAATATCAATACATTTGAAAGAATTTTTTTTTTCCTGAAAAAGTAGCATTTAAAGAAAAACTATCAAACTGGTTGTGAAGTAGAAATATATAATAGTGAAACATAAATAAAATTTGGAAAAAAAAAAACTAATATTCTAATGAAATAATAAAGTCAAGCTTTGAAAACTAAACATGCAAAGAGTTCTCAACAGCCATTTTGGTAAAATAAATGCATCAACTTGTCTGACTGTGATCTGATTATTCGATTGCAGTTTATTTTAGTCATGATCTCTAATGATAAACTAAAGACACCCAGAAACAAAAAAACAAAAAAAAAAAAGGAAAAACTATTAGCTTTAAAAAATATTGGTCTATTTAGTGCATTATATATATAAACAAATAAGCTTACATCCATTTGATTATACAAATTACAATGTCATTTCTACGTATATTGCTTGTTTGGAGATTAAAATGACTTTGTTTTCAATCAAGACCATAAGAATAAATAGGAAATATAATTGAATTCATCAGCATAAGAGAGAATATAAGAAGGTAGGCGGGTTGTTTATTATGATTTACCAGTCATTAGTTTAAGTTACAAAATATTTCTGTACAATGTTGACGGGGGAGTTCGTATACAGCCAATCTATATGAACCTTACAACATAAAGAGAACAATATACTGGATCATTCTTACTACTCTTAATTCAACATTATTTTTAATGGCGTTAGGGATTGTAACAGGGAAGGAGATATGGGAGGGGGGGGGGAGAGAGAGAGAGAGAGACCACACGAAATTTACCCATTATGATTCACAGTCTAGCTAGTTCTTCCGCCCCATCTTTACCACAATATTGGATTCTCGTCGACGATCTCTCTCTCGCTGCTTAATTAGAACTCAACCTAAATTTGATCCACCAATCTTACCTTCCTCCCACGCCAACGGCGGAGCGGTGGGTGGAGTACAGGCTGGCGGCTCTCGGGGCTCGGGCATGAGCCAGGGTACAGCTTCGGTGCGACAAATTGGGCAGGTCGAGTGGCTGCCGAGCCATTTGTCAATGCACACAGCATGGAAACTGTGCTTGCAATTAGGCAAAAGCCTTGCCATCTGTTCCCCTTCTAACGTGCTTAAGCAGATGGCACATTCCACGATCTTCCCCTGATCAGGGCGCCCCAGTTGCCTGAATCTGAATATAGGCAAGGAGGCGATGGCCGTAGTGTCGAGCCCACTGGGAGGTTGACCGGTGGAGCGAAGCTGAGCCGCCTCGAGGGCTAGTTGTTGGCGGCGCCTAGCTTGGCGGTGGAGAACAAATCTTGCATAAATATGGAAAATAAGGACGATGGCGATGACAAGTGAGAGAGAGATGATTGCACTGAGCATGATCTTGCCGTGTATATCATCTTGGTCATTCGGAGAGAAAATATCACCGTAGTCTTGATCACTCATGCTGCGTTTCCTTTTGCAGTGGTATGAAAGAGGAAGAGGGATCGACTTCAATAATTTTGACGTCTGCAGAGGGGCATGGAAGAAAATGTCAAGTTAAAAAGACAGTTTCCTGACGAGGGAGGGGTATGAGAGAAAGTTTGAAGTTAAAGAGGAGTTTCTAAGCAATGGACCGGTGTTTCCTCACTAGAATCGGGGCCAGATAGAAGAGGAGGGGGGACAAATTCAAGCAAATTTTTTTCGAAAGTAAAAGCAATTCTAGTTAAGCTCTCAAGTTGATCGCTGAATGCTGACTTCTGTTGCACCATTTCTTGATATTCACGCCAAGTTCTTCTGGCTGTAATTCATTAGAACCATGTCATACTCAATAATGACGACTTTTGTATTAAGAGTGGTCAATTAAGAGCTCTTTAGAACCATGTCATAATCAATAATGACGACTTTTATATTAAGAGTGGTGAATTAACAGCTCTTTAGGTTCTTCCACTGGGTCATTCTAAGAGAAAAACAATGGACTTTCAGTGGGAAATAATAGAGTTTAGTTGTGGGTTACCAGTGTAATGTTTTCGATCAGGGGGAGCTCTGATCCATATAGGATCTCTTCTAATGCGAGGCTACTGGATCTCCCAAATTTAACTATTAAAAAAATTGAAATATTATTCGAATTAAAAAGAATACTAAATATTGCAATACTTATATGACGTATAAAAAACCTATTATCATATTTTTGTAATTTTTTTCTATAAACATAACGTGCTTATTGGATGAATAATTTAAAACGACCCGACAACCATTTACTTCAAAGTAACTCATATAAAAAAAGGATACTAGAAGTTCGACTATAGACATTTTGGATCATTAGATCGATTGGTCAACGCAGTGCTACCCCGACTTTTAACATCGTGATTTATGGAGATATTATCGGCTTCTTCTAAGGTTAAAAAAGTCTTTGGTTATATGATCTGTCATCTGTCTAACTGTTTATTTTTTATATGGAGGTTTTTTATTGTATAACTAAGGTCATATCATAACCTAGAACAACAATGCTTTTAAATTTTACTAGAAATGCAAAGAGACAATGACTACTATTCTAGCTTTTACAAAAAGCTTTCTGGCTTTTAGAGTAGTCAGTTGTGAATTTATGACCACCCTTACTTAGTGTCTTTCCGAGTTTGCTTCCTTCTCAGCGTTGACTCCTAACAGGAACATGAGTGGATGCTTCTTGAACTAAACCAATAGGTGTATTGCAGATGCAGTATCTAATCCCTCAATTTATACTTATAATATCATAATTATTATTATTTCAAATAAATATTGATAATAATTATTTTTTAAAAAATTAAAAAATAAGCATATGAGGCATAAGGGTAAGTGCGTGATAAATATCAAAGCCACATAAATACGTGTTTGAGGAAGAATCACTGAACTTGATGTGCAAATAATTAACGTTCATGTATATTTTGAATAGAATAGGTCTTGCTTATACATGTATGTGATTGGCCATTATCCCTAGCGCTTTGCACCAGTTTGGTTATATGAGAACCTTTACCCAATTTTTGGACAATTTTTTTGTAGAGAAGAGGGGAGATGAGAGAGGAGGAGAGGGAACGCCAATAAAGTTAATTTTAAACTATTTTATATTAGATTGGATAAATATTTAATTTAGTATAAATATATCTAAACTTATTTTTTGATCTATTATTAGAATTTTTTTTTCTTTTTAAAATGTACATTGATGTTTATTTTTTCACCACCTTTGAATATTTGTTTGTATATCTACTTTAAAATAACGTCCAAGATTTGGAATGTTAACAATTGAGATATTATTAATAAAATTATAAAATTTTTGAGTATTTGACTATAAATATTATTTTATGTAAATATTTAACGAGATTTCTACTTTGTAAAATCAAAATAGAAAATTTACTTTTTTTCTAATTTAAAAAAAGTTTTACATATTTTATATATGATTATAGTTTTTCATTTTAACTAAATAAAATTTATTATAAGATATTGATGTATCCCTGATATTCGGGTTATGTTATGGATTAAAGAGTCACTCAATTTTTTACCGCGAGTCAAATTAGAGCGGGTCTGATCTCTATTTTTATTAACCTAAAACCTGTATAACCATAAATTATAAATAAAAGATCAGAAGATTTGTAGGGCTCACTCTCCGATTTATCCTCCGATATTCAAATCAAAAAATTTTTCAAGAAAATAAAAAGATATAAAGGGGATGTAAAAGAATATAGAGTTGTATGCATGTCGGGATGTGAGAAGAGGATTGGGCACCTGTTATGCGCCCAACGGGAGCAACTTAGAGAAATGGAGACTTGGGCTCCGTTTGGTCGTACGCGGTCGGTGGCTCACTAAGTTTGCACTCGATAAATGACTCATTAGGTTTGCACTTGATGAGTGGCTCATTAGGGATATACTTGGTAAGTGGAGTGACTCACTATGTGCGTATTCATAGAGTGATTCACTAGGAGTATACTCGTGGAGTGGCTCACTAGGAGTACACTCGTGGAGTGGCTCATTAGAGGTCGAAAGGAAGAAAGCTGCGTTAGAAGGAAAGAGCGTCTGGAAATCAGAAGTTTCCTATGGACCAAAGAGGGTTTTGAGGGTTTGAATAGTGCTCTCAGATGATGCCAGAGAAGGCCTCCATCTTGTGGTAGTTAGGTATATTTATAATATTTTGTGGAGAAAAGTTTGGCTTCATAGTTCACAATAGGTGTCACATCTGGGTTTGTTGGCCATTCGGGCGTTAATAGGAACCACATTTGTCAGGTGTCGCTTAGCTACGGTGAGGAGGCCGTAAGAGGTCCTCCCGACCTAATCGTCAGACAGCTTTAGGTGGTTCTTGCATGCATATACTCTAATTGTCGTAGGCGCATACTCTGATCGCTTTACTGACTGTCTAATCAAGAGCCTTCCTAATTAATCCATCTGATTGTATCACCGATAAAGCCGATGACGCTTGTCTCCTTAGCCCATCGTTCCCTAGTCCTTATCTTAGTTGCTGTAACGACATTTGGGTTGGACCAGATTGATCTCCTTTCTAAGGCGTTGTTCATTGCTTGGTAGACCCTCTTTGCACTGATGATTGGGCCTAGAATTAGGTCGATTCATGATATTACTAGATCCATCAGATATTTATTAATTATATTCACACATGTCCCAACATAATATGCGCAACTTAAATATTGCACATGTTATCCCTGAGTGATTGAAGAAAATAATGTTTGACTTGTCTAAAGGTTATTGTAGACAGCAAGCCTATAAATTTTAAGTAGTAGTGTATTGGTCTCAAATTATTAATAATATGCACAGCCCAATCTTTAAGTTTACCATTCGATTCAGTCAATTTGTGATTTATTAATTCTTAATTCTTATATTTTTATAAGTTTTTGATATGATCTATCTTTTTTTTATATTTTTTGATATATCTTCACATATTTTTTTTTGTCTTTATGAAATTTTCATATATTTATACACGTCAGATAATTCATGTGTTATTATGTATTTAAACATATTTATTAAAAAATTAACACTTCAAATTTTTATATAAAATCATAATTTATTATTCTTTAGGCTATTTTATTCATATATAGTTA
>JAOVVI020018346.1:0-10383 GCA_028571085.2 Nepenthes alata
GTAGAATCATTTTAATAAAAAATTTAAATAATTATTATTGCGTATCACGAATTTGGGTCCTTCTACACTAAGTTGATCTGATGTGAATTCGGTTTTCATAATCTCGAACATGAACCCTGTATAATATAACTAAAATTAATATGTTAAAGGAAGACGAAAATTACTCCCACAATATATTCTATGATATTCAAATTAGAAAACTTTCTAAAAGAATTAAAAAATACAATGAAAATACATAGATACATGTATCGGTAGATTGAACATTTAGGTGCGCCAAATTGATGAACGGCTTAGAGGTGCGTTTACAGAGGTACGATTTAGATATGCACTTGGCAGATAGGCGGCTTACAGATGTACCCACAGATGGGCATTTTAGATACGCTGTTGTAGATTGTACGGCTGTCTAAGAATTAATTGAGTGCTATAGAAGGATGGCTGGTCACTTGAATGGAAGATTTCCTAAAGAGAGAGGAGACATTGCTTCTGAAAGAATTAAAAAACAGGGCTTCCTGAACGACAAAGAGATCCCTTAAATGAGGACAAAGCCTAATGGAATAGAGAGCTAACCTCCTTTTGGATTCTCCTCTGGATCCTTTCTCCTTTTTTCTTTGATGGATTTCTATAGAAAAGACTATTAATCAGATCTTCCTTCTTTTTCTATTTTCTCCCCCCTTTTTCATTGAGAATGAAGGGGTATTTATAGAAGTGAACGACAGTTGGACAACTACTCACGAACAAGGATAAGACGAAATAATTTTTACTGGTTACAGTGAAGCATGCCGTTTTGATTGGGCTGACCAATTTTAACCGCCACCCGTCTAGACAGACTAGGCCAACTGGGATATTATTCATTTCTTGAGCTTACTTCTTCATTTGTGAGCCTTCTTCCTAGGCCGGGTTTACCAAACCTATCAATCATCAACTTAATACATAAATATATAACAAATTAACCAAATATCGACAATACATAGGTCAATAATTTCACATATCGATCAATATTTTAAATATCAACATATATACTATTAATTCAATAATATATCATAATTTTATTATCATATTAAAAAATATCAATATCAAGAGAATCTTCCTTCCTTGCAAATTCAGTAAACAAAGCTCCCCCACCAAACTATAATACAAAATGTTCTTTTGTATATTTTGTATGCATATCATAGGAGTGAAAATTTGATTAGGGAGATGATAGAACAGCCAGTAATAGAACAGCCTTGCCGTCGTAAAAGTAAAATCATTATAGTGACAACGGCACTTCATTTTAACCATAACGAAAATCAACTGATCAAGCATTGGCACTTTGTTTTAATCACAAGTTTACTATATATATCCCAACAAATAGAAGACGGATACGATAAAATCAAACAAAACCTTTCTTTTTCTTACAACGTTTTCAGTGAATTTGCAGACTCAACAGGCATAACTAATCGAAGACAAGCCAACTGTGTACTGAAAACAACCCTACTTAACCCTCATCACCCCCCCTCCAAGATAAAAAACTAACCAAAACCAACTCTTGACAGCGAAAATGGATAGTGCAAGCATCGACAGACCCCGACTTCAAAGGACGACACGAAAAGATGACACAAACAGACCCTGGTTGCTCTTGCAATTGCTCATCAGAAAACTAAGCAAGTGGGCATGCCGAAGAGAAGAGGCTAAAGAATAAGCCTTGGTAGTTGGGACCCATCAGTATTACTCATAGCAGTCAAGCTGGAGGAGGAGCCTCCCCGTCGCTGTCTCTCCTCTCTGCATCCTCCTTTTCAGGCTCGGTTTCAGATTCCTTGTCAGTGCTAACCTTCTCTCCGACAGTCAGCTTCTCGAGAAGCCCAGCCGTTGCAGATGCATCCTTGTTCTCCTCTTGCTTCTTCTGGGATTCAACCACCTCTTGGAAAATATCAATGAAGGTTTTGCAATCTGTTTCAGAAAAATAATACATAATTAAAGTCACGATGTACAACCCACAGTAAAAATTTTCAGAATGGTTCATATAAAATTTTCAGTATTTTTCTTACTCGGTTCAACATTACATGCTGATTTTTGATACCAAAATCTGCATTTGGCAGATTTAGCAACATAGAATTTCCCATAGGCTGAACCAGCCAGTTTTTCAAAAGGGACTATAGCACCAACATCATGACATATTAGCTGGCTTCTTAAAGCTCATAAACTAATTTTTATAGGGCTTGAACCGGCTAAAAACCTGAAAAAATACGCAGCACAGTAGCAGTAGTCATTCGACCAGTTCAAGGTTCCAAACTGATTTTCATGAGAGCTGAACCGGCCAAATTTATGGATGAAAATTTTATCACAGCATCTTGGCAAAGTAACCGGTTCATTAAAGTTTTGTGCAAGCGTTTGAACCGGACAAAAATCAGGAAGAAATCAGCTTCTGCAATCTGATGCATCAGCTGTTTAGCCAGTTCACTTTAGCTGCAAATATATATTTTTCTTTTAGCTGAACCAGCCAACATTAAGGAGCATGATATTTTGATGAATTATCCGGTTCATTAAAGCTTCTTCATGAATTTTTATAGGAGTTGAATCGACCAACAACAGCACGTAAAAATCACTGTAACATTAAGGGCTGTTAGCCGATTCAATGGGGCATTTGCTGATTTCTACCTATTTTAACATGAAGACAGTAAGGAATTTAAGTATTTGAGCAACAATACTTGAAGATAACAGCAAGAATTAATCAACAATGAAAAAAGCTGCAGTGTTCTTGCCTGGAAATTGGTTAAACTCAATCTGCAACTGAAGCTGCACAACAGGTCCTATGGCCTTCTCTTCTCTCGTTTTCCCCCCTTCCCTCACACTTGACTTAATATATTTTTGGTGTAGATTAAGCTGACTCACTACTGCTTAATTGTGCTGCTGCCAGCACTTAAAATTTGCTCCTATAAGTTGGGTTGAGCTGTCCGAATTTCAGAAGATTAGCTAATGTTGCTGCTTGCTTAGTCCTCTAAGTGTTGTGTTCCAATTTCCTGCTGAAGCCTAATCTGCCGCTGAATTTATCTGCTAAATTTTGCTGCTGCAGCTGGCTGCTCGCCGTGTTCCAGCCTCTCACAGTTTTGTTGAATTTTACTAAGTGTACAAGGTTTGCTGCCCGGTTTCCTCTGCTGAATTATCAGCATATGTATGTATTTATATTGCTGCCGCCCTGCAATGCTGCTGCCCCTGCTGAATTTAACAGTATATATACTGCTACGCGGATGATACTGCAGCCTCCCGGCTGCCCTCGTGCCAGCCGTGCTGCTGATTTTACCTACCGAAATTAAATCGGTTGCAAACCGGATTTATTAATTAAATTTTTATACCATTGTTGCATCCCGGGATAAATTTCAAATTTCTTTCAAGTTCATAATATAATTAATATAATTTTTCTCTAGTAAATTAGCCCTTTACATAGATTGCAAAGAACATGGATTTTCTATGTTACTGGTAATCCAATTTGTGGAAAGATGCCAATCAATTTGAAGTTATAAGTGCTACAACTAGCGAGAAAATACTGAATTTAATAAATTCTAGGGCTAGAGTTTAACTACTAAGGAAGAGCAGACTCAGAAAACTTCTTGAAAAACATTGAAGCCCAGAGAATAAAGGAGCTTAGCGTATCTAGCTGCAAGAATCATGGCTGAAAAAACAGAAGAAAGGACACAGAACTTGTGCTCACAGAGGGCAAATGACTTCTATTTTGAAAGGACAGAACAGAATAGATCATGAATTGTAAGAGAAGCTTAACAGAATAGACCAATAAACTGACAAATACATATAGATAGAGAAGAGAATCACCATTTGGCAGGCTCAGTAAGAGTTTTGTATTTCCCATGCACAGCGCCGACAGCCGACCAACAGCGCAACAAGCTCTGTTCTGGACCAGATTCAGTTTTTTTATAACAATGTCTAAATACATCACTAATTAAATAGAGAGAGGAGAACGGATCGGTAGCAAACGAGAGATGAGTTTTTACTTGCCTGATGAACAGAACGATTAGGGTTAATGGCGGCGAGGGATTAACGGCGACGAGAGTTTGCGGCGACGGCAACGTAAACTGACAAAGGCAACGGCAAGGGTTTAACGACAACGGCGGCGTCTCCGACGGCAGCAATTGACAAGGGTTTGCGATGGTGGCTCTGGCACCGATTGACGACGGCGACACTTCCTCGACTCAAGCTTGCAACGGCGACTTCGATCCACTGCTACCAACAACGCTCAGCACTTCCCACGCACCTCAATTTATACACCCCAGCATTGCCGCCAGATTAATTGAATGGAATCGAAACCACTTGACAGTCGAAGGGTGAAACCGCAGAAGAAATTAAGAGGGAGACATTGAGATGAAGAGAGGAACGGCGTGATCGAGAGAGACAGAGAGACGAGAGACCGAGACTGAGAGGCGAGAGAGAAAGAGAGAAACCGAGAGGGAGAGACGCAGAGAAATAGACAGAGGAACCGCAAAGTGGAAGGGAAGAAGAAAGGGTAATAATGGTGGGAAATTAATTACATTAATTTTAATAATATAATTACTTAAATGTTTATATTATTAACATCATTTATTACTAATAATAATAATTACAATTATTATTATTAAAACATTATACGTTTTATTTTATTAGTATTAATTATTACATTTTAATATTATTATGATTATTATATTTATTTGTTTAATACAATTAATTACCTATTATTAATTATTAATTATTTAATACCATAAATATTAACAATTAATACTAAAAAAGATATATTATTATTTATTATTAAATTCATTTAATAATCCGAGTCGAAATACCGGGGTATTATATTTATTGTATAAATTTATAAAATAATACTTCTTTTAATACTTGATGGGTTAGAAACACACAGGCCGGCCCATAACCAAGTACGCTGAAAGAAGAAAATCTGAGGCAAAAGTCCATCAGAAAGCCCTCTAGTCCAAGAAGCAAATGGGTGCAATGATTTACCCAAGAGATGAGACCTGACTCGTCCAGCAATAAATTGACATTAATGGATAATTAATAGACTATTACGAACGGTTACCACACCTAATCAACCGTCAAAAATAGTGACAATCTAACCGATAAATACAAGTAGCGGTTACAAGAATAATGCATATCATGATTACTAAGGCATTAAATACAGGTAGCGATTATACGAGTAATGTCTCTCATAACTATGGAGGCATAATGCTCAGGAGATTGCCAAACTAATACCCCACACTATAAATACATCCACTTCCCCACAAGGAAGGGCAGTCAAAAAATATCCAGGCAAAGGCTCAGATAAGCAAGCAAGTCTAAACATTGTCAAAGCCACTCTTCTATACAAGTACACTCTAAAAAAACCCAATCTTTCTCACAAGTGCAACACCTCAAAATTTGCTCACTCCTTCGAATGCACTCTTCAGAGCCTAATTCTCCATCAAACACTCAATCCCTATCCATTTACATTTACGAATTTTTTTCCTCTCATCTTTCTCAACCAATTGAAAAGATTTCTAACTTGAGCGTTAGAGGATATATGAGAGAGTGAATCTCGTATTTTTTTTACCTCTTGTTAGTCTATTATGATATGCAAGATCTAGATTTAGAGTAATAAAAGCAGACTCGTTCTCGATCAATCACCTGAGTAAGACAGTTTCCTAATTTGTTCAACAATTTTGATCAGGAGATGCATCATTAGCATTATCTATGGGAAGCAAGGAAAAGTCTAATCGCACAATCGAAGAAAATAAACATGGTGAACACTCGGCTCAAGCAAGTCCACCGGCAACAAATGTCGTCTCCCATGGCGATGACCCATCAGTGAGTAGTCATGAAGACAATTGTCCAACCTTGAATATAAACGTAGAGACACTAGCTACTGGGGTGGACACGTTGTAAAAACCGCTCCAGACCATATGTACTTGTCGGGTGGGACAACTGTTGGGGCTCCTTCCTCCAACTCCCAAACTAATAAGCATCCAAAAGGAGAAGTCAGAGGAAGAGATAGCCTGCTAAGGAGACAATCCAACAGCCTGACAATCTCGAGGTTCAAGAAGCCGTGTCCACCCCGGCTGGAAGACTAGGGTGGACACGTTGTCAAAACTGCTCCAAACCATATGTACTCGTCTAGAGGGACAACCGCTAGGGCTCCTTCCTCCGACTCCCAAACATTAGCATCCAAAAGGAGAAGTCGGAGGAAGAGATTGTAACACCCCAAATAATTTTAATTTTATTATTTAATTAGGATAATTATTTTTAGTAATTGTAGATATAAAATTTTATAATTCGGGCTGAAAATATAAACTTGAAGTATATGGACCGTTGAATTGGGTTTAAATATCTTGACCTAATACATTAGAGTATTTGGATCAAGAGATAAATATTTGGATCACTAAATTAAATTTAGATTAATTAATAAATATAATAATAATAATAATAATAATAATAATAATACTAATAATAATAATGGTAATCAGGGGAAGCAAAAGAAGGGAAAGGAAGAGAGAACCGGCAGAGAAAGAAAAAAAAGAAGAAGGAGAGAGAGGGAACACAGTCGGTGGCAATGAAGAAGGAAAGCGGGGAACGGCGCTCATGGAAACCCTAAATCGACCCCTTCATTATTTAAGGGGACGTTAGTGTGGGAATGAGGAGGAACCGCCACTAAACCCTAGCCGTGAGTGATGCCATTACTGCCGCTGCTAACCGCCGTCGTGAGTGGGGCTGAAGCTGCCGCTTCTGCAGTTGAAGTCACCGTTGCTGGATGGTATCGCCGCCATCGTCGATTTGTAGCACCGCCGTCGTTGCCAGATGAAGGACACAAAACTGAGGCAAGTAAACTTCCACCTTGCAAAATGAATTCTTCCTTCATGTTTATTATTATCAAACCTCTGATTTCATGTTGGGATTTGGGGAAAAATCGGTAAAAACCAAGGGTTGTAAAATTTGAGCAACCGAACGCAGGGCCACGGTTTTGTGAGCAATCAGCCTATCTCTTTGGCTCAATGATGAAATGGGGAGTTGGGAATTCTATCTTAGGGTGTTCTAAAGCATAGATTTTACTCATTATACCCCTGATTGTGAGATGTAAGTCAGCCATGGAAACAGGGCACTGTGCTCTGTTTTCGGATTCCAGTCGGGTCCAACAACTCAGCAACGTCAAGAACAGTTAGACCCCAATGATTTACAAGTAAACCTTCCCCTCCCTTCATTGATGTTGATTCTCCCGTTTCCCATCGTGGAATTGGTAATCGATGGTACTGTTGACTGATTTGAGAAAAATAGAGCATCGGCTCTGGACGATGGAGACGGAACTGTTCCAGGGGCTTAGGCTGAATTGGAACATAATAGCTGATGAATTTATACTATAAAATCTAATGATTTCTTGTGAATGATGAAAAATTGGAGCTTCTCTCATCGCCTGTAATAATCGGCATACGGCCGAGTGAACAGAGCATCTGGTGGTGGTGGGGAGTTGATTGGCGACTCGGGTGCGAGTACGTGGTGCGGTGTGGTGCTACTACCGTGTGCCGCAGCTGGTGTGTGTTTGGGTTTTGTGTCTGTATATTAGAATAAATATATATAAGTATATGGCTGCTGTGTGTGTATACATATATGTGTGTGAGTACTGTGTTGGCAGAATTTATATATGGTAGAATATATGGTTGTGTGTACTGTACTCGGTGGGTGGGTGAACTCTCAGGTAGCAGGGTAGGCGTTGGACACATACATATATATACATATATACATATATATATATACGTGTGTGCGTGTGGTTGTCATATATAATTACAACAAAATGTGTTTATATAAATTATACATGTGCGTTGGTATGCTAAAAATACTAATAGTCGGTTACGTGATTGTTTCCGTACCTCATTGATGAAATTCGATGAAATTATTCTTCGTGTTAACTTTGGTGGTGTGAGTATATTTATTGGCACTTTATGGCTAAGTTCATGAGAGAGTATGAAAACACTAAGGTGTCGAGTCAAATGGGAGCCTACAGAATATTAGTGTAGTCTACACTTTTTTGATACTGACTCTATATTCTGGAGGATGAGGTCGTTGTTATTGATGAGGGATACTTATAATCTAGTGATCATCGTAGAGGATGATATCTGATAAATTATTGGCAAGGGGTATCGGAGGTAGTATCATCATGCTACGGGTATGGCCTCTGAGAGGACTGTAGGGGTAGTTGGATACCATGGATAACCTCGTTACATTACCCAACCGTCGGGAGCGTAAATACGCAGCCTTTAGTTTACTATGGTAGAATAAGGTCCATGAAGACTTATGTCATTCATATAGTTATGACATCGTATTGAGTTAATGATCGAATTCGATAGAATCCATGTTGTTTCTTAATGTCCAGTTGTTCATATGGCTTTTGAGTCATAGATACGACAGGTTGTTGAATCTCGGATAATTATTGATTTAACTTACGTATTACTATATTATTAATATCCGAGATGTATTATTGCATCCATTATTTTATTAATTTATTTACTTATTAGGTATTCCGCTCACCATTATATTTTATTGGCTTCAAAGTAGATAGGTTGATATCAGGTTAGAAGAGATTGCATTGGTAGACTCTAGGTAGAGGTGATCTTCTAAACTGAGACTTCCAGGATAGAGATTCAAGATTTTTGTGATTCAATTTCTATTAGATTTTCTTTATGATAATTAAAATTTGGGACATCGATGTTATTTATTAAAATTATTTATTATTATTTTTGATATTTATTTAATGATGTTTTTAATGATGTTGAGTTCACTGATGACATATAATTGATGATTTCGGATAATGTGAGACTTTTACCGTGTTGGTCTGGGTCGGGTTTGGGGATCCGAGCTCGGGTCATCACAAGTCGTAATAGAGATAGCCCACCAAAGAGACAATCCAACAGCCTGACAACCTCGAGGTTCAAGAAGCCAAGAGTGATAGGGCCCAGATGTGGCTGGAAGGCCGATTAAATCTGAGAGCATAGAATGAAAGCCCAGAAAGGCAGAATTCATGCTGCTCCTATGATGACTAGAGGCCTTCAATCCAAGAAGAAGCCCCATGCAGTACCCTACCAAGGAGGGCCCATAGCCAACCGATGCAACACGTCTTACTGAACCACTCAAAGTTGAGGACCTTCCTCAATGCTAAAAGGATTGCGTTCACCTCCTAAGTGGAGAAGATAATTCGAAAGATCGAGCAGCAGCTATTTCGAGGAAGCATTGACAGACACAACCGACTTGGGAAAGTCACCGTTCACGAGGGAGATCTAGATGAGGTAACTTCCTCGTAAATTCAAGATGCTGGCCCTAGAGCCTTACGACATAAGTTATGATTTGATAGACCATTTGGATTACTTTCACATTCTATTGGGGTTCCAAGGCCTTGATGACATGATCATGTGTCTCTACTTTCCTCTGACCCTCAAGGGAGATACCCAATTTTGGTTCTATTGGTCGCAACCAAATTCGATCAGAATATTCTAGAAATTGGCCAACAACTTACTATCACAGTTTGCTTCCAATCGAAGGATGGAAAAGTAACCATGGCACCTTGTCCACATCCAACAATGGCCAAATGAAAGTCTGAAGCACTTTCTAATCCGATTCAACGCAAAGGCCCGTAGGATATCCAACCTTACTGGTGAGGTGAAGCTGAATTCCTTTATGATGATTGTGCAATTGGGTGACTTTTTTAAACACTCGGTCCAACAAGAGTTCAAGACCTTTCTTGTGGCGGAGATTATAACTCATGCATACATTACCGCCAAGAAGGCTAATGAAGCAAAAAAGTCGAAGCGCACAGACCACCATTCAGGATCAATAAGCAGGAAGAAGAAAAACAAAAATAATTCCAACACCTGAAATCCTAGAAAACAACCAAAGATAGAACCAGGTGTCCAAAGTGAGTAAGGCCCCTGAATCTAACTCCGTTGAATGACATCCGAAAGAACATCCTCTTGTAGAATCGAGACGAGAGGTTCTTGAAATGGTCAAAGTAGCCCAAGAATCCAGAAAAAGGAGATCGGTCAAAGTAATACTTCTACTATCGATCTCTGGGTTCTCAGCCGATCATGCAGTCAAAGTACTCTGCAAAAAGAGATTGAGGCCCTCATCCGAAAAGGGTGCCATAAAAAATTTCTAAGAAACCTGGGGTAAACCTTTGGAAGAGCAAATGATGACGAGCTTGGCTAGCAGGAGCAACCACACAACCGGGTTGTGGCTGGAGTGGTTAACATGGTGTTTACGAGACCACCTAGAAATAATACTCTAGACCACCCAAAGAAGGCTTCCAGCAGCAAAAAGTAGAGGGTAGGACTTAGGAATGATGGCATTAGTTTTAATAACGACGATATGACACATGTAATAATCCTTATTCTGACC
>JAOVVI020018348.1:0-10382 GCA_028571085.2 Nepenthes alata
TCTATTCCAGTGTAATACTCAGTTGAGTTTTAATTTCTATTTAGAGATGATTTTGGTATCCTCCTAAGAAATGGGGCTGTGGAGAATAATTTTGGTGTCCTCTTAAGAGGAGATTATGGATAACAAATCTTTGCATCACTATACATTTGTTTGTTAGTATCATGAATTAATTTTCAAATTGAAGTTGGTGTCTATAATTTATCTTGAGTTTGAGTCTTGGAGGGGATATCAAAAATATCATTTTTTGTATTTGTTTAGTTTATTTCGAAGTATAATTAGATTATATTTAGATATTTAAATTATATCTGAGTTATTTGTAAAATAACTTATTACTCATAATAGTTGAATATCCAAAAAAATAAAAGATCAAATCATATGATCTTAACATTTAAATGAAGTATGCATGCAAACCCAAGTTCAGGTTATAAATTTTAAATTCAAATATATTTTATTAAATTATAAATAATATTTATACTAATATTATTTTTTTAAAATTTTTTAGTTACTCAAATAAATAAAATAATACAAATAAATAAAACTTGGTACATTTTAAAGGTTAGGAAAATAATATTGTATAGATTTATTTACAAATTTGTAGGAATATATTAGATTTTTTTCAAATTATTGGAAGATAACTTTTTTCTAATATATGAATATCATTTGTGTATTTTTGATCAATATAAATTTAATATTTGTGTTAAAATTTTATCCATTAAAATATATAATTTAGAGACAAAGTTATATGTCTTTTTATGATACAATTATTTATCATTAAATATATTATTTAGTGACAAATTAAAAATAAAGATTATTTTTAAAAAAGTACTTTTTGTGCTACAACGTATAATTGAGTTTCAACCCCGATAAATATATCAAAAGTAATAAACAATAAATATAAAATATACGTAAAGAATACTTAATTCTAGATGCCAATGACACTAACAATCATCTAAAGTATAAATAAGCATAAACAGTAATAACAATACATGATTTTTGGTAACGAAGAAAAAACTCGATACCCACGGTAAACGAAAAAAATTCTCCGGGCTTCAACGGCTAGGGAAGCAATGCACTATGAAAATTAACTTATAGATCGGGTGGTAACGATGCGTTAACCTAACCGACTTACTCCCGTTTCGTGATCCCTACCAAAGAACTCCATGGATTTTTCCGCGGCAAGGGAACCAGACACATTCCGGTCTTCACGTCAATCTTCCCTCTCTAGCCACTTAAATTACCGAACATGATCGAGTCTCATTCTTCAACTCACTGACGTCTCCAACGAAGGAGAATGATTGAGGTGTTTAAAGAGAAAACGTAGAGAAAACTAGTTAGAACATGAAGCACAAAGTTGTAGCTATTAGTATTCTCAAAAGAAGCAAGACCAATAGAGTATGAATGAGATTCTTTTTAAGTGGCGCACAAAATTGGTCTTTCAAGAGTCCTAGGGTTCAAAAAATATAAGCCAAGTATTTATAGAGGGTTCAAAGTTTGTATTTGAAAAATTGCCCGTTGCCACGGCGCTCAAGCAAAGCTACCCGTCCTGAACAACCATCCGGAGGACTTGATCGTCCTTCGTCATCTAGTCAACCTTTATTGTTGACCGTCCTCTTGCTACCCGTCCACCATCCAGCAGCACTCCTGTAGCCCTCAGACGGTCAACCTTCTGTTGACCGGATTCAACTGGCTGTTCACCGGTCAATCTCCATTGATCGTCTACTGTTCTTCTTCGGTCAACGTCCCATTGACCAGAAATAGTTCTCCGAATTTGTTCTTCACAAATTCTCCAATAACGAACCAATTTATTGGGTTACCCATAAGGGAGTGACCAGACCCAACACCAATAACACCCCTCAAATGCGAGATTAAGTTCATGATAGATTTATTACCTCAGATTGTATCAACTTTGAGGACTCCACATTGGATAACTACTGCTGAGTTAAAGGAGTTAAATGTTTATTTATAGGATTTTCTTAACCATAGCTTCATTAGGCCCGGTTTTTCTCCATAGAGAGCATCCATATTATTTGTCAAGAAGAAAGATTAGTCAATGCACTTGTGCATTGACTACAAAGAGCTCAACAAGCTAATAATCAAGAATAAATATCTATTACTTTGGATCTATGATCATTTTGACTAGTTACAAGGGGCAAGTATATTCTTAAAGATCAATCTGTGATCAAGCTATCATTAGTTGAATATTAAGGAGAGTTGCATGCAAAAAATAGTGTATTCTGACCATTCTTAGATAGTTTCATTAAATTTTTCATTGACAATATCCTGATCTACTCTAGGAACACTATAAAGCATGGACGGCACTTGATGATCATGCTGCAGAGATTGCGCAAGAGTGCTTTTATGCTAAGTTCAAGAGGTACAAGTTTTAATTGAAAGAGACCATATTTTTAGGCTACGTCATTTCTAGAGATGGAATGTTTATAGATCTATCTAATATTGAGGTTGTAATGAATTGGACTCGTTAGACTAACCCAACTAAAGTGAGAAGTTTTTCAGCTTAGTCAAATATTATAGGAGATTTGTTAATGACTTTTCCAGCATAACTATGCCGATTACCAAGTTGACACAAATGAATGCCAGGTTTGGTTTATTCGATGCTTATAAATAGTGCTTCCTAGAGTTGAAGCATAGGCTGACCACAACACCTATTTAAACGATTCCACAAAGTTCAAATGGATTTGTGGAGTATTGCGAAGCTTCACTAAAGGACCTCGATTGTGTGTTAAAGTTGTATAGGAAAATAATCCCTTATGGGTCTTAATAGCTAAAGACAAATGACTAAAGATATTTGACCCATGATCTAGAATTGGTTGCAATCATCTTTGCGCTAAAGTCTTAGAGGCACTACCTATATGGAGAGGAGTTCAACATCTATACGGATAATAAGAGTTTAATGTACCTCTTCTTGTAAAAAGAGATGAACATGTAGCAAAAACGTTGGATAGACCTTCTTGAGGACTAAGATTGCAAGATCTTATACCAACCTGGAAAAATAAATGTGGTGGTTGATGCACTAGATAGAAAATCAACCAGTCTCTTAGCCAACCTAATGATGAGAGAGTAGAGGATTACAGTATCTAGCTACACTTGAGTGACACTCAAATGATAGTATCTTACCTTAGAGTATAGTCGGTGCTGTTAGAAAGGATTCAAATGGCGTAGAGGGCTGACCCAAAGCTATTGGATATTATTAAAGAGTCACCTTATGATTCTCGGGCAAGTATAAGATTAGGGAAGACAGGACTTTCACTTTCAAGGTGTAGGATTTGTGTTTCTAGCTTAACAAAGTTGAGGAAAATGATTATGGAGGAGGCACATCATTCAAAGTATATGATATATCAAGGTTTGACTAAGATGTATTATGACTAGAGGAGAAACTTCTAGCGGAGTGGTATGAGGAGAGATATTGCAGAGTTTGTTATCATGTGTCTAATTTGTCAGCAAGTCAAGGAAAAACATCAAAGGCTGGCAGAAAAGCTTAATTTAATTCTGATTTTAATTTAGAAGTTGTAGCACATCTCTATAGACTTCATTTTTGGACTTCCTAGAACTACCAAATGTAGCAACACCATATGGGTTACTGTGGATTGATTGACTAAGGTAGCACACTTCCTCATGACAAGATTGGCACACTCTTTGGATTGACTCAATAGATTCTATATTGACAAGATAGTACAATTACATGGAGTACTAGCTAGCATTATCTTGAATCGAGACCCAAGGTTAGTCTTATGGTTTTGGAGGAGCCTACATAGAGAGTCGAAAACGAGACTGAAGTTTAAAACTGTGTTCCATTCGAGAATGACATCTAGACAGAGAGGACTATCCAAACTCTCGAAGACATTATTTGGAGCTCAAATTTGGAGCTAGGTGGTAGTTAGGACATGTATTTATCTCTCGCCGAGTTTGTGTAAAACAATAGTTTTTAAGCTAGTATTGGGATGGGGCTGTTCAAAGCTTTGTATGCAACAAAATGTCGATCACCTATGTTCTAAGAGGAGGTTAGAGATCGTAAAATTTTGGGACCCGACCTTATACAAGAGATGATGGAAAAGATCTGATTGATATGAGAGCTGATGTGTGTATCCTAGAGTTAACAAGAGAACTATGCAGATGGGGAGTGACATGATCTGAGCTTCAAGGTCAACAATGTGATCTTTCTCAATGTATCACATATAACGGGTGTTCGTTTATTAGAGAAATGGGGAAAGATGCCATACTTACTATGCCGTTCCAGATACTGGTGCCAATTGGCAAGGTAACCTACTCGTTGGCACACCATCTTTAGAAGTAGTGCATGGCATCTTACACATATCTATGCTAAGGAAGTATGTCCACAATGAGTATCACATCATCAAGTATGACCATCTACAAATCCAATATGACTTATCAAGGAGCCAATATAGATTTTAGATCGTTGATACAATATCCTATGTTTCAAGGTAGCGCCACTTGTAAAGGTCTTGTGAAATCAAGAAGATGAAAGGGAAGTGACCTGAAAAATGGAGGCTAATATGAGAGAAGAGTACCCCTGACTTTTCAAGAATTGAGGTAAATTTTTTAGGACAAAAATTCCTTTTAGGAGGTTAAGTTGTAACATCTCAAATATGTTTAATGATATTTTCTATGTATAAGTAATTTATTAATAATTTCATTAGAAAATTTTAGTTAAATTTGGTGAGTTTAGCCTTAGTTGGGATGGTGGGCTATGGACTTCGTTGAGCAAAGGGGCCAATTCATCATGCTATATTTAGGGAAACATATTGATAGTATATTAGTATTAACAAAATCATATCCTAGATTTTAGGAAACCCTTGATCTTTTTTAGTGTTATTTTGGTTGAAACTAAGATAAGTGGGATGAGGGCTTATATCATATTGACTAGGATTGGATTTGGAGCTTCAACTAAATTCCTAGAAGGATAAATATTAGGATGACTTTCGAGATTTTGTGCCAACTTATCATTTAGTCTAGTTAATTATGGGGTGACATATTTTCTAAGAAACTATCTTAGGAATAGTTATCAATTGTTGAAAGTTATTTCAATATATGAAATACCTATATTCTTAAATCATGCTCAACTGGTTAATGTATTAGGACAAATAATATTATGGATAATGGTAAATTTTGGAGTATAAAGCCAAAATGTTGAGAACTTAGTTAAGAATTACCCTAACCAATTCAATCCCTTTAGCCACCCCATTTAGCAGCCAATTGGTAAGGTTGTTGGCTTGAGTTTTGGCTGTAGAAGTCAGGATTTAAATAGCTAAATTGGAGATAAAGTTTCTTAGAGAGAAAATAAGAGTTGGCTAGATTAGCATTATACTAGGGTTGTGGTCAATTGGAGGTAAAAATACAAGCGGCTAATAGTATTTTGGGAGCCATTGATTTAGGTAACAATAATAGCTAGGGAGTCAGCTATTTTAAGAGTTTGGTTGTAACCGGATAATTTACTTAACAACATCTACTTAAGTCGAGCTAACTACCCCTTTTTGTATACCATTTTAGTAGGTCGTTGCTATAATTTTGATAGTCAAACATCGGTTGGTTATGGATTCAAAAAGGAAAAGGGCAATTGTGAAACTCCATGAGCCCATAACTGAAATTACAACTGATTTGGGAGTTAAAATTTCTTGAACCAAATTTTGTTAAATGTTAGCTTGTATTGAGGATTTAGTTGCTACTATCGATGAAGTCATCATCCATCTCTACTCTTCTAGAAATGCTAGAATAACTATAGGAAGACCATATCACAATTTAAGCCTCTAGTCGCCCCATTTTTGTGAGTAATGCTAGTGTGACTTACTAGGTGGTTAGCACAATATTTGATAGCTAAACATTGATTAGTTTTCTAGTTGATTTAGAGAGAGATTTTGGCTGTCAATAAGGCAAAAAAATATGCCAACTTCCATCTTGATTTCCTAAGTCCAAGGAGAGATGAATAACCACTTAGGTGTTACCCCATTCTTTCTATAAATTAAACCATTTAGCCTAGCCTTCTTTCTTTCGTTTTTCTTGGTATCCAAGAGGAGAAGAAGTATCCATGAGTCCAAGAAGTGAAGGTACCAAGAGGTGAAGAAAAAGAGAAAAGTGGGGGAGCATCCATACTAAGGCAAGTGAATTTGTAACTTTTATTATTATACTCTCAAATTTCTATCGAGTAATCTTTGATTTTCCTTATGAAGATCTATGTCTTCTATACACATATGCCACAGTCAAGGGATAAACATTAAAACAACTATGATTTAAAATAGTAATTACAAGTATTTGTTGAGAACTAGTATTTTAAATAATTGAATCCAATGTCTTGTTTTGGTTCTAGTAGCATGTTTATGGGAATCTTTGGATTTGGAATTTGGAGTCTAATATTAGGAATTGTCAAATTTTATTTAGAAGTATTATGCCACTCCATAATTACTTTAAATGCATGATAATGAAAATTAAATTAGGAAAGAAATAGCATACAAAAATCTTAGTGGCCGAATGAAGTACGAAGGGTTAGAGGGTTGATTATATGATTTATAACTCAAAATGTACACTAAGTAGATGATAGAAAATGCAAGAAGAATGTTCTCTTACTCTACCTAAGTAGGTCATGTGCCTAGTGAAATAAATTCTAAGGTGTATGTTTAATTTGTTGTATGCTTGTCATGCTAAATTGTATCCATGTTATTTTTATAATACATGATAAATTGAAATGCTAGAAAAGATAAAGTTTCAATATGGTATGTCGTGGAATAGTGATCGATTCCTCTAGGGTGTAGTAGGAGATTAAATACATGATAATTATAGTTATAAAGCATTTGGGTGAAAATCCTAAAGATTTCAATAGTTTAGTTTAGAAAAATAAGAAGTCAAAAATTGGAACTTGGTAATCTCTTGTGGTCGTGTGATAGGGTAGTGACTAGAGGAGTTTTGAACTCATTAGTAAGGATACTTGCTTAGCTATTAAGAGTAAATACACAGTCTTTACTCATAAGTGTAAAATATGATTCATAAAAAATTTTGATATCTCTTATTGTTATGACTTTATATCAAATTGAATTTCACAGAAATCCAAAAAAGGATATTAGTATCACAGATATTTTGAGGCCTTGGTAGATTAATTAGGATTCATTACCACCCATTGGATGTCCTTTGGGATATCATTATATAGTTGACATCATAATTGTCACTTATTTATATTGTTATTGAGTTATTTTATAGTCGATGTCATTTATTGATTATTTGGGAATGATTATTGCTTTCCATATATTACATATTATTGGAGTTTATTTTCATAGATTGTTGACATTGTTAGAATTACTTGATAGATTTTTGCTCACTCTTACTATTTCCTTCTTCCAAAGTAGTAGGTTAAAAGATGAAAACTCTATAGTTGGATACAACTAGGGAGGTTAGAGATTTTTTAACCCAAGTTGGAAAGGATGCTATTTATTTTATCTCTAGATATACATTCAATATTTCTATTTTGTCTTATTTAGATTTTGGGGTTATATTTTTTTCTGAATTTATTTTGATGTATCAAAATTTTAGACATTATTGTTTATATTTGTCATTTATGGTTATCAGATAATGATGATTTGATATTTATATTTTTTTTACATGGTCGAAATTGGGTAGCAATAGTAGGCTGGGTCCAGGCCGCCACAATAAGTGTTCACCTAAGGTATAAGTCTAAGAAAACCATATTGTTATCAAGATCAAACACCATAACCCTCCAATGCTCGAGCGCTTGAAATTAAAAAGTTCAACATCCACACAAAAGGCCAAAATTCAAACGAGTTGAAGTTCACTCAAACTTGACTATAATAGCTATTAAACCTCAAGGATACTTCAAATGCTTAAGAAGTGATAAAACCCCAGTGAGCTGTGCACATTCAATCACACGGTTGAGAACCAAGGTCCACATAACCCAACAATAATAGTCTAATGACTTACTTGGATGCCTGTTATCACATCAAGCGATCGACATGCCAAAAGACTTCTATACTCAAAGGGTGAGAAGTCATCATGCACTCGTACAAAAAGCCTAAAAGCTCACAGGATAGGACTATAAATATGTCATCTGGTCGTTAATTTAGTCCTCCAAGCATGTAGAAACTAGCAAGGTATTTCAATCTGATTAAGAGTCAAATTGAAGAGCCTTTATATTTACAAAAATTACTGCAATGCATAAGGTCTAATATGTTCATCACTATTGCAATTCAGGGGTTGGGGGATTTGGAGAACTTCCTATCCTCAATGCTATGTGGTGGTGCAACCTTCAAAATCCCAGACATTGGCACCAATAGCCCTGGCATTCCTCAAATTGAGATAACCCAAGGAAAAATTAAGAACCATCATGGAAACCAAGCTCTCGTAAAAATTGATTCCCTCCTAGAAGTAAGCCTCCATAAGGAAACTCTTTGACAGCATGCTTGGTTTCTAGAGCCCGATGACTTGTTTCAATGGCTTTGTCCTAATCCAAGCAAGTGGTAGCTTCAAACTCAGAAACCTTGGTCCTGGCAATAACGATTCGATCCTCAATAGTGCTAATAAGGTCCTCCGCTATTTGAGTATGATCTTCAAAATCCATGACACTTCTCATCCATTCAGGTAGTTCTCTTTCTAGCTTTCCTACTTTTTCGTTGGCAATGGTGGCCCTAGACGCCAAGGCCTCAGCTACGTCAGATATGATGGAGGAGTTGGCAAGGTGGGATACTTCTTACCCTAAGAAAAGGATCCTTTTCCTAAATTAGTCGTGCAAAGTTGAGAACTTCACCAAGGCTAGAGTAAAAAAAGGCCATATTATGACAATACCCGTACCGAAGTTATACGAACAAACCTCTTGAGTAAAAAATTGAGGGATCAACTGCACTAGGACTAGGAGAGAAACAACTGATGCATGCAACTCGCCGAAGAAGCTCACTGAGGAATCGTATTGGATGGTCAAGAAGCCCCATTGGAATGAATTGATCCTCTACTGCCCAGAGCAGGGAACCTAGAAGGCACTTCGACATATAAGTCAGCAAGATCGACAAACTTACTAGGGACATCATCCAAACTAGGAGCTCTGGTGTAAACAACTAAGGAACACTCCCTGGAATGGATTCCCTGACTGCACTGGACTCAAGAGTACAAACTTGGTCTAAAAAGCTGTCTGGTAGCAGAACGGGTGATCCGGGTGAATTATCCTCCAAATCCTCAACTACAACTCCTGGAGAACCATCCTTTTCTTCCAGGATGGGAGCCTCCCTTGATGAAATTGTGGAGGAAGTTGACGAACCATATCCAAATAAAAAACTGGCAAGATTTCGTCTGTAATACGACCGTCAGACTATACAAAAACCTATATAATTTCTCTTTTCATCACATAAAATCCATAAAAATATTCTCCCAATCATCACACAACACAACAATCATCATAATATCCAAATGCCACAATTAAGTTCATAGCTCCAACGTTGTTTATCCAAACACAATATCGAGCATGGAGAGATGTCACTAAGTACCTGATACAGACTACAATAACCTGCAAAAGTATAAATTGACATTCATATACAGCGGACTATACTATCAGATCATCAATCATGTGTATACAATATATGTCAACAAACTCAACTGAACTATAAATACAAGTTCTCCATAATGTGTACAAAACTATAAAATATAAATTCTCAATATGATCTTCTAGGTCCCAAGCTTAGCCATCTTTTGATCTCTACTCCGCCTCATTGGATATAAATATGTGCTCATCTGAAAGTAAGGAAAGGCAACAAAGAATGAACCAAATGTTCAACAAATATAATATAATCAAGAACAATATAAAATATATTCAAATAGAATAGGGAAGGAGATAAAAGTATGATATATGATGCATAGTATGAAATATGAACAAATACGTTTTCGGAATATAAATAACTTTTCATATTTTATCTTTCTTCTCTTAGGTTTTAAAATATATATAAATTTATTAATCTTTGCAAATTAAGGCCAATAGACCTTACTGACTAACGGTGCAGGAAAACGAGGAAAGAAATGTATATGCTTCTACACATTCTAAGGTGCAACCCACGCTATTCAACACTCCATAGTAAACGGCATACCTTTAACCTAATATACGAGGTCATATCACATATGCAACTATATCCCTCGTGGCCTAGATGGAGTCCTTGTTCTTCCATAATAATATCCTAAGGCGCACAAAGGAATATTACCTGTTACAATACACGATCAGAATAATCTTTAAGTTTTTACTATAATATCAATGGCATGCGAGAGGATACTACCATCTGAGATATAAATTCGTAGTCCAGGTTTCATGATTTCTTATTCTTTGAGAAAAAATCCACCAAACGTCTTTCACAAAATTTTCACTCCGA
>JAOVVI020018353.1:0-10381 GCA_028571085.2 Nepenthes alata
ATGTGAAGCCAATAACTATTACTTTGTTAGGAGTATGAGCTCAATTTTATTTAATTGAGTCAAAACTTAAACTTGATTTTATAATCGTCAAATTAATAAGTCAAGTTTAAGTCAAATTATACTTAATCTACGATCTTGCATATTTATATAGTTGCCAATAAGTTAAAAATTGATGTTAATAGCACATTAATAGCGTCCATCCTTCAACGTAATAAAATATAAGTAATTTAATTTTATCATTAAACTAATAATATGTAACGTTTTTAAGTTATATAAAATATTAGATTGTAATGTATGTATTGTCATTAAACCTAAATACCAATTGAAGTGGCATACTTTTTTAAATATTAATATAAATATATTTTAATGTGCAAAAAATAATTCACATCGATTTAAGAAATTATAAATACTTAATAGAGAACTAAATGAAATGATGAATTAAAAATATAAATAAAATTAAATGTGAAACTTGAATCAAAATTTTACTACTTACTAAAAGTATTATTTAAAAATTTGAATATATTTATATTTACAAACTTATAAATAATGACTTTACAATTTTAAAATTTTAAAATATTAGTGTATAAGTGAGATCTGAAAAAATTGCAGAAAACTTTGTTCAATAACAGGTAAAAATTCTGAAAAAATTATCTTTTTATGGTTTTTGAGTTTCCCCAAAATTTAGTTGAAAATTAAAAAATCTGCAAAATCCTGTTTTTCAGTTTTCTAGATGGAAAACAAATAAAAATAAGCACATTTTCTCAATTAATTTAAACACATTTTCCAACCTTTAGTCACTACTGAGCAGGCCTCTTAGTATTTTTCTCAATTAATCTTTTCCATTTTTTGGAGGTGGATGATGCTATTTGGATAGCTGAGGTGACTGTATCAAAGGCTGTATCACAGTGGAGAGAATCTATTGCAGTCATGGAAGACATAATGCTCAAAACGCAACTTATGACTTTCAAGGCTTGGCTCTGGGCATCTGCAACTGTGAGAGTACTAGCTCATTTTTATTGGTAATGCATTCTAAATTATAGGGATTATTGATTCGTGGGGGCTGCCTGATAGGAACCCTGTTCCTATAAGTCAAATATGCAATTCTATTATAAACTTCCCCCTTAGTTTCCCGAATTGCAGATAGCAAAAAGCAGGACTTCAATCCTTCTTGTAAGTGATAGAAGTGGCCATCACCAGATATTTGAGAAAATGATTGTATACTAGTAAGGCTTAGAATTTTTCCAATGAAGTGACCATATTTCGCTAATTTGTTCTGTACCTAATTACGGCAAGTATATAGAGATAGTTGTATTCATTTCTAACGGATGTCAGTACATGGACATGATCTAAATGGGAGTGACATAAGTCAGAAGCAAGAGGTAATGTTTAGGGTGTCTGGTGTAGTGCTTCTGTGTGGTAAATTTTTGCACTGTGGGAGAAGATCATGCATGAAAATATTGGTCGTGATATATAGCATCCTCTAGATACCAATATGTTGCCTCTTACCTCAGTGAAATTTTGACACGTTGCCAATTTGACGATATATTGGGATATATTGGCTAATATTTGTCTGCTAACTCACAATTCTTAAAATTTTTTTTCTATATTTTTAATATTGATACGTATTATATGATATATCCAATATTAATATGATCATGATTGAGACCGATATTGATATTTTTATTTATGGTGTAGATGTGATGGAGATCAACACCCATCTATTTGTTAGTTCAATAACCTAATTTACGGGACTCCCTTAGATTTGAGGATTGGTCACATGAGTAGCCTTTCATTGTGGATATTTTTTTTTGGTAATTTAAATTCATGACCTCCACATGATATGACCATATTTTGGTTAATTATAGAAATGTGCACCAACCTTTAGCTTATGAGCATACCTAGTGTTCTGCATTCATGGTATATGTGCCATTTTATTTATCAAATAGAAATTGTCTTTTATGTTTGAGGGGACTCTAAGGTAATCTTTGGTATAATAATAAGATTGTTTCATTCTTTTCTAATGATCACGAGTTCCAACCCTAGATTTTATCTGGCATTATAGGAATAAATTTGTGTACATTGGGCTCTTCCAAGTCAGATCTTGAGGGGACTCAAACTGTAGTGGCCTGAATTATATTATTTAATAATTCAGTTGATAATGCTTAAATCAATATGTAATTATATTATATATATTCATTATTATAACATATTATCATTATTTTTGTCCTAAATAACACTTATTAAACTTTTATTTCTTTATAATATCAACAAAACTTTTACATTCAGTAATGAACCTTATAAACTATATAAACCATCTATATAAAAGCTACTAAAAATTAAAATGGGAATGGGAGTTAATGAAACGTGAACAGAAGCAAATATTAATATAACATGTTAATGTTCATTGAAAAATTAAACAGTTATCTTTATAGAGTCTAACATGTTTATTTTTTTCAAATATCAAGATTAAAAGTCCTTCAAATTATTAATTAAAATTCATTGCAACACTTAACATGCTATTTATTCACTGATGTCCCAATAAAACAAGTAAAACTAATTCATTATATTGAGTCACTCAAAATATATCCATATAAAATTTAATTATACACCCCATAATTGAAGTAATTATCATAATATTTTTTTACTACTTAATAATTAATTACAAGCTTCAAATAATATATTTATACCCTAAAATATACATTTTTGCCCTTGAATTTACACATACAGCAGCGCGAAGAACACACTTCCCCGTGTAGGTGTGGCTCTGCGAAGAACCCTAACAGTGGCCCAATGCTCTGTTTTTTGGTGGTTTTTGCTGCTGTCCTTCTTCTCCAAAATTCGACTTACTTGCTAGCATATAATACATAATACTTATCGAAATTATTATATATGATCTTATACAACCGCTAACACCAAATTTATGCATTAAATATTACAAATCGACACTCAATTTCATGATAATTTTTTGAACCCCTATTTGAGCATCATTTTCGGATTTCTCTCAAATTCTACAATATGAGAAAAATTTGACACAGAAGGATGATTTTTCAAGATATTAGATAAGTATAGGATCATGGAATAATAGGAAAATTAAAGAATTATTTACTCAAATTTGTTACTTAATCTTTTGTTCCCCCTTTGTTTTTCGAACGCCTTCTCCTTCACCTCTTTCTCAAATTTTGTGTCCAATTTATACTATTTTATTTTCAATTTGACTGATATTTATAGCCCACCGATCTTAATCCACCTCATGCTCCACTTGTTGCAATTTACTTATTCAAATTTCACTTAATTAAACCTAATATTGACACATCCCCTTATTATCTTTCATTTTGTGCTACCTAAATTTTGCAGTAGTTGTTCTCATAATTTCATCCCACTGTTACTGTAATTGTAGAGCTTGGTCACATGTAATCGTTGTTTGCAAGCCACACCTTTTAATTCCATTGATTCTCCACTGATTCCTTCTTCTACTCTCATCTCTGCTTCTTGTCTTTTTTTTTTTTTCTTTATTATTGTTATTATTAATAAAATTATAGGTCCACTTAAATTTATTAGAGTAAAAAATTGAAAGCAATAACAATTAGTTTAAACATGACTGAAATAGATATATTATATGATTACAAACTCGGAATGCTACACGAGCCATTATCACTATAGCATGGATTTATTTTGCCGTGAACATGGTTATTTTGGTAAATAGAAGTTGTCTACCTCTCCTGTTCTATTGCTATTATATTTATGTATGAACTGAGATGTGTGACTTTTCTTGAAGATATCATCACGAACATTGCACATACCATGGGACGATGCTGGGTGTTTATGTCCCATGGGTGATTTTTTCAACTACATTGCTCCTGGAGAGGACTTGTATGGATTTGATGATCTGGAGAGCTGTGGAAATGCTTCTTCCTTTCAAGTTAGTTCTTTAGAGAACCAAGATGTTCAAGAGGATTTTATCTTAGATGAAGAGCGCTATGAAGGCGAAGGGAGATTGACAGATGGTGGCTATGAGGAAATTCTTGCTGCATATTGCTTTTATGCTAGGAAAAATTATAGAAGAGGAGAGCAGGTAGAATTCCTGAATCTTATATATGTAAATCTTCTCTTCTATATCATTATGGTTTATCATTTCATCATTAGTGAATACTTTAATGATTTTGATTTTTCGCAATTATGGATTACCTGCATTTCTTCACAAGAAAAGTTCTTCGGAAGCTCCCCAGCAGTTGTCTGTGAATGCTGCAACTTAATCCTCTGCCCTTGTAGTTTACACCTTTTTTTTAATAACAAATCACAAAAGTGGAAGCTATATTTATCAGTATTTCATGACCATTAGAATGGCATCCATTTTTACGTTGTCTTATAAGAAATAAAGCCTCTTTTCATTTCTTTCTGGTTTGCTATGCGAATGGAGGAAACTCACCATGAAAAGGGGAAAAAAAAGCCATATTGCTTGTGCCATTGGGTGTTGGAGCTCCAAGAATGCTGAGCTGAAAGATGGAACTAGTTACATTTTCTTAGATCTCTCTGGCTGGGTCCCCCTTATTTCAATTGTATCAAATAGTGTTACCTAAATGACATAAAGTTAAAGCCTAGTGAAACCAAAATTTTAGCACGTAGCGTGAGTATCATGTCATTGTCCCGTTGGGTGTTTAAAAGACATCCTTTAATCACCATTGAAATATTATTTATTTATTTATACTACGAATTTACATAAAAATAGATAGATAGATGAGCACCATATCGTTTGAAAATGTCTTAAAAGTGACTAAAGGATGATGCCAAAATATTTTCATTGTGGAACTTTAACACCACGGTAGAGTTGTTGCTACATAATTTGGTGGTCACTTATTTGAAGCGTCTAAATGACATCTTATATAATATAATTAATCTAAAAGAGTCTTGAATCTTTTTTTGATCCATATACAATGGGAGTTATGTGGAGTGACCTATAAACGAATGATTATGAAGCCAAACACACTAGTTGTTTTACACCAACCATGCAAATAGATATTATATCTATCACACAATAAATTATCACAAGTGGAATAAATTATCACGAGTGGATATATAGGAATTTAAATTTACAATTACTCATGTATCTTAGGTCTTTCCGTTCCATTATCTGGCTTTGGTTCTTCATGTAGCATTTAAATCAAATGATTTTATGAAATTATCTCGATACTTCCATATATATGTACTATGAGTAGAGTAGAAAACATTTATATGTGATGAATAACTGATGTCTTTACATGTTCAGGTTTTATTGAGCTATGGCACATACACAAACTTAGAGCTTCTTGAGCACTACGGATTTCTGCTGAGTGAAAATCAGAATGACAAGGTCTTCATACCCTTAGGACCCGACATGTTTGTGTCCGGTAAATGGCCAGCAAACTCTCTATTCATCCACCAAAATGGAAGGCCTTCTTTTGCCCTGTTGTCGGCTTTACGGCTATGGTTCACCCCAGCAAACCAGAGGAAAGGGCTTGCACGGTTGCTGTATTCGGGGTCTCAGGTTTCTCGTCAGAACGAAGTAGCTGTGATGGAATGGATAATGACGAATTGTTGTACCATTTTGGAAAGCCTTCCATCATCAATTGAAGAAGACATTTCATTGCTCCAAGCCATTGCTAAGGTTCAGGATCTTCAATCTTCCCTTGGAGAAGTGAAGAATATGCCTTCATCAGTTGCCAATGAGTTTGATAATTTCATGGGATCATATTATCTTCATAATGGACAGGCAAAATCATGTAGAGAGGTCAAGAGATCCATCCAAAAATGGAAACTGGCAGTGCAATGGAGGCTTAGATATAAGAAAATCCTTGCTGACTGCATCTCCTTCTGCACTCTCACTATTCAAAGTCTGAATTGTTATAATCCTTCAAGTGACAAGGCTCTTAAATTATCCCGACAATTAGAATTAGAAGTTAGTAAATAAAATAATAAAAATTAAATATTTATCAAAGTTACTGAATGTGATCTTCATGATTTTTAATTCTGATCGTAAATGGATATGAGAGCTTTCATACTGCAAGATGCATAAGCTGTATTTTTTCTTGAAGGGTTTTTTAATTCATAGTAGTAACTGCATAATCACCCATCAATAGTAAGAGTGACCCAATGCTCAGACTTGCATTGTCTGCTTTGCACATAATTAGACATATACAATACTATTTCTAAAGTACATTAATGTTTTTGTGATGTGAATTTGTGATGTCTTGATCATAATGTAGCAGCTTTAAAGAATTATTCAACAAAAAAAAAAAAATTATGAATGAGGAAAGAGAAGTCTTGCAGGCTAGTTTTAAGATTGGCTTAAATGTTAAAGTTGGCTTTGCAAGCCAACGCCATCAACCTTTACCTATGCTATTTTTTATGCTGGGTTGAAATTACTTTTCCCTATTTGACTTATAGAGTCTTTCACAATTTTGAAAATAAATGATTTTATATGTATTATGTATTATTTTGGATATTTTGAGAGAAATGTAGTTTTGTTAGCATTAATTGGCCATGTACAAAAATATGCGTACAACAAAACATAGCATATGAGGCTGTTTGTCTTTATTTCATCAATTTGCATATGCAGATCTTTCGTGTTTGCAAATACAATTAGGTTGGTTAAATAGTTGATGTTTTCCTCAATTAATTTAAATGCAAAAATTAGAAGAATCAACTAAAAAAAAAGTCAAGCCAAAAGGAAGTAAGATAGTAATCTTAATTAGAGCACCCTAAATTGATAATCAAGTAATTACACCAGAAAGTTTAGCTCTTACCTGGTTAGACAAAAATCCATCGACATATAAATGACCGATTACAAGTCATCTTCTAACATTATTTTTCTTTATATAATCTAACTTAACTGCTTTTATCAGTAATGAATTTTATTTGGATAGCATGACCAAAAGAGGAAAGGTATAAAAAGGAATGAAGAAAGTACATTAGATTTTCACCAGGTAGAATATTAGAAACTTAAAAAAAAAAAAAAACTTCGACATAATAGAAAATCACTCTATTATAACCTGGTGATCACAAATTGAAACAAAAGTCAATATATACTTTGTAATGAGGACTCATTTTCTTATGCTGCAGTTTTCTTGGTCTCTAAAATGCTTTCTGCTACTTTTTTCAAAGTGAAAAAGAACTCGTGTCTGATAATACTAAGTGATGACAAATTTAAACCATAAAAACGGCCTTTATACAATGTCAAAAGCATAGTCATTTATATTTGACCTCCATCATATCCCAGAATGTGATAACCTCGTGCACTTGCTACTGTTGTAGATTTCTAATTTTGTGGAGAATCAAAACTCAGAAGTTGGAAATGTAAAAGCTCATTTGGGTCTTTATATAATAAAGCGACTGTTTACATTTTGAACTGATTTCAATAGTATTCTGTCAATTGTTAACAGCACGTACTTAAATAGAAGCACTTAGCACAAACGTGTCTGTTAAGTGGCGTTCAGAAGAAGTTATTTTTAGAACTTTTTACCATACAACTAATTAGACTTTTAAATTGCCATTTTAAATTCATTAGACACATTCATCCAATGCCATGTTTGTCCATAATAGACATTTTGTAATCAATATCATAATGATAACCGTAATCTATTTGTCTCTTTTAAACATACTTTTGCCAGGCTCAGTAAGATTGCTGAACTACAATAGGAGATTTACACTGGCCATTCGAAGATCTACTTCAAGCCCAGCGAATCTACTTCAAGCCCAGCGAATATAATAATGAACCTCCCAATAATAAATATTTCACAGTAAGAGCACTATTGCCTGTTCCCATCTCCCACCCAAACAATGCCATTATCTATCCAAAGAACTAGAAAAAATGCCCAAGAACATAGTATATTTTCCAGCATTTTCCCGAAATATTTTTGAAAATATACATGCCAAATGAAAATTTGACATGCTTTAGACACTACAGGTACTGAAACCTGAACTTGTCTTCTCTGCATCAAATCTTAAGAATCATGCAGACCAATGTTACCTTGACACCATTAACTGGTAAAACACAAGGACCAGGAACTCGTTATATTGGCAAGAGTGAGGATGATACGGGGCCTCAGCAAAATATGTAGCACCATTACTCTAAATTCATGAGTAATGAGCACGATAAAATCATTCAATATGGAACACAACACATAATATTTTCCAAAGAATATAAAGCCACAACCACAAATACAATTTAGAAGCAATATTATAAAATTAAGCAGGACTGGTGCAAATAAATTATATTGAGAAGGCAATTCTTGAATATTGTACAGTACATGTGTACTTTTACAACAAAAATGGATGCGCAACATGCTTCTGTTGGCCCATGGAATACATGTATTGGGATTATCCCAACAATAACGCACGCCCAACAAGTTAAACGAAAAACACCCCTCCACCTCCCAAGGACAAGTGTACTTTCACAACAAATGATTGAAAAAAAGAAGAAAAAGCCTCAATACCCAATGTAAAACTACTACGGTGAAATGGCGAGCTAACTACCCATATTACCAAATAGCAGAGAAGAATACCTTGTGAAAATCCAGGACACGTGTGATCAGAGGTCAAGCAACCAATTCCATACATCAAAAGCTTTGGTAGTGTTAGATGAACACAAGAGAAAACATCTTACTATAGTTTCTGTTGAGATTCAATAAGCAACGCATTTAGCGTAATTTGAACGGCGGCTTCATAAACAATTTCATCATAGTGCATTCCATCCTTGGTACAGTGTACCCCACAATTTTTGCTCAACGCATGTATGTCCAAGAGAAGAAAAGGGCCCTGAGACTGATGCAAGAGCTTGCTACCATGAAGGCTCTCATTATAAGCATCTTGTGTCTCATTAGTCATCTTCTTTCTCTTTTCCTCTGTATTCAACATGGAATTCATCAACATCGGCATACCAAGCCAAAACAGATGAGCTCGTGGTCTAGCAGATACAGATACCAAATCAGGCCCTGCCCCAAATTCAAGAGAAACGGGCATCAAAAACGACATTAGGGACCTATGCAATCTCTGCAAAGACATGCCATATTCTGTGGAATTTGTGACATGAAGCATATGCCAAAGTCCCGTGCCCATTACCAGAACATCAGGACAACTTTTATTGTTGCTCAAATCAACTATCAAATCAATCAAGTTGGTCACATAAGGTGCCCAGATGAAGTCCAATTTCATCTCAACCCCATCAACCACAGCCTGATAATTGCTATGCCTTTTGAACAAATGCCGTCGAACCGACTCCATTTCTTCCTCTCCCAGCATCACGTTCAACAGCGAAAGCACGAACAAACGAGCCTGGGAATCCCCCGCAACCATGACCCACGAACCATTGAGGAGATCCCGGGCATCATACTTACGCAGCTTCTGAAAATCGCAGGCAATCACGGAACCATCAGATCTTCCCCATCCCCAAGACAGCACCGACCGATTGTAGCCATAGTTCTCCTCATTCCATTCTATTTCGTGCAGCAACGGGAGGCAAGAATCCCGGTTCCTCAATATAACAACGGACGAGGAAGAGAAAGAAGATGCGTCGGGAATGAAGCTGGAGAGGGAAGGAAAGTAAGGAAAGAGATGAACGGCGACGGCGAGGGAGATGAAGAGAGCGCCACCGAAAAACAGCATTTTATTGCGGCTCAAATGCCAGCCTGCTAGTCCCATTGGAACTAACACAACTACACACGCCGCCAAGAGCCCTAATTGGACGGTGCCAATCATTCTCGGGGAGATCACTTCCGAAAATTTCACATCTACAGATTCTTCGCTAGGAGAAATTCGGAATTGCGAAACATTGAATATTTTCGCAGAAACAGGGACCTTGGATTATTTTCACGACAATTTGATATCGCGATGTCCGAAGGAAAATCATTCAATGGCAAAGAATCGAAGCGAAATGAAAACTTCTCCGTTGTGAAAGTTAGGGTTAGGAGGTACCTCAAACTCGGCGGGTTGCTGGCCGTTACTGGTGGGTGAGAAGGAAGAGGGATTCAGGGTAAGCGACAGCAATTGCACAACTACTGGAATGGCGCGGTATCGATTTCATTGATAACAGAAAGATTGACAGCAATTCGGTCGATTCTCAGAGGTCAGACGGCGAGAATTCTGAAGCATCCATCCATGGAAAAAATAAAAGAGAGAAGGTTTCCGACGTTTAAGAGAAATATTATAATTTAAATTATTTAAATTGTCATTTTACAATTTATATAATTAAATTATAGAAAATAGATATTCTAACATATCTAAATTACGCATATTTAAATAATAAAAAGTTTTCATACTACCATATAGATATTTATTATATATATTTGATCGGTACATCAATAATGGGCTGAGCCAAATAGAAGTCAACGGAAGCTCAAGTAGAACGGTC
>JAOVVI020018354.1:0-10381 GCA_028571085.2 Nepenthes alata
TAACTAAAAATGCCACAAAACTAACCATAGAGTACTATTAGTAG
Source organism: Nepenthes alata (assembly GCA_028571085.2). NCBI lineage: Eukaryota > Viridiplantae > Streptophyta > Magnoliopsida > Caryophyllales > Nepenthaceae > Nepenthes > Nepenthes alata. Next base: position 45 of record JAOVVI020018354.1, read on the forward strand.
GAGTAGAAATTGCTGTGGTTAAGAAATTAGTCAATCCATGGGTATATCACAATGAGGGAAATCTCGTATATTAGGCCACCTTTTTTTATTCCTTTTTTTTTTATATATTGGGATAAGATTGTGACTATCTGACCACATTAAAACCTCATAATGTAAGAGTCTTGTGCTCTAGGCCACCTTATAATTTATATAAATGAACAACAGAAAGCGATAATGCTAAGTTAAGGAAAAATGAGGAAATGAACAGCATAAGATTCTGAATTGAGATAAATAAAATGTCTAATAGTTGAACTTACAGCATAGACAACAGCAAGCAACTCAGACTGCTTCAAACTCCAGTCTGTTGCATTGTTGTTAATAGATAATGCAGCCGTTACCATAAGAAGAGCACCAAAAAAATATGAATATGCAGTGATCGATAGGCTGGCTGGATACTTCTTTAAAACTTGAGCCTGAAAGGTTTTTATAAAATGATACATCAAAATCTACATATATTGTCTGTGCACTGACAACATATTCTTCATAGAGCACTGCATATTCACCGTCATATATTACTAATACCCAATCTATTTTATTACAACCATAAATGAGAATATTGATATCAATATCAGTAATAGTTATAACAGTATTAGACATATCAGACAATACTTAATGAGTATTAATCGCGGCTATATTAGTGTCAAATATATTAAATAATACGTATTGGTATTAAATATATTATAAAAAATTGTGAAAATTAGAACCTGATATGGTCACATTGGTTAATATATATCAGCCAAATATTTTATACATCAACCGACATATCGCCTATACAATAACATATATCATGGCATTGGAAAATATCGATATTAAAGAGACCCGATATCAATGCATTTAGCCAATATTTTCATAGGCATCGATAAAACGATAAGTGAATGACTGGGAGGGGGGTCCACAAAGGAAAGAACAAAAAAAAAAGGCAAAGAAAGAATATGTAATACTCGGTCCTTATCTGATTTGATTTGGCATTATCAATTTATTTTGGGTTAAATTGGACATATCAAAAAATAATTGTGTGATATGAAATTTAAATAATCTTCAAAATAAGGAAGCAGTTTGGCGGCTAAAACATGCCCAATGCACACTTGAGCATGAATTTTAGATTGGAGAGCATCTGAGGAGTGCCTAACATGGCACTCGAGCGCAGGATCCAGAGTAGGCGTGCTTGAGGGGTGCCGGAAGGAGACCTCGTGTGTGCATGGAGTTAGGCACGACCCCTGATGCGCATCTAAGGAGCACTTGTGCGCCGATTTGTTTATATAAGGCCTGATGCGCACTGTTTCGATTGTTTCGTGCAAAAGGGAAGGGGAGAGAGAAAGAGAAGGAGAAAGAAGAGAGAAAGAGAAGGATGGTTAAGGCAAGTATCCTTACGCCTTATTCTTAGTTTGCTTCTGATTCCAGTTATTATGTCATTTTACTTTCCCCCACTTGTTTTACTCGTGCATGCATGTAGATTTATCGGAGGATTTGAGGTTTTGCTTTCACTTTCCTAATATTCGAGGATTTTACTTGTTTATGAAAAATGAGTAAATATTTTGAGGTATTATGTTCATATATAAGTATATTTGTAAAGAAAAAGTCATGAAAACTTATATATAGACCGTGCATGTGATATCCATGTATTGTGCTTCAGGTCGGACTCTATTTTCATTATATAATTCGATATGTGACCTTTTTCGAAGAAAAATCTTTGTGATTTGATCTTTGAGCGGAAGCTTTGACCTTTTTTGCTAGATAGAAAAAGTTTTGTAATATGTGATATAGAGACCCCTCCTGGTTTGTATTTTATGAGAATTATCTTAAAAAATTGAACAGAACTAATATATTTAGATGTCATAATATATCAGATAGATTTAAAAACTACACCTATCATCCACGGGTGATAAAAGAAAGTGTCGTTCGATCTCGTCTATAGGAGATAATATATAGTCGACCCACCTATGTGTTTAAATAATCGTGATATGGCCTCAAGTTATTGGGAGTACGTGTAATCTTTCCTCAAGTTAGTTTTTTGGTATTAGGTTATTTAATTTGTTCATATTTTAGATTTTCGATAGGTTTTACTTGTATTGATTTGTATTTGAGATTTAAACTAAAATTCGCAGGTTTCACCTACAGTTGGGATCCGGTTGATCTTGTATAATTGAAACTTGTGACTTTTGTTTTGGATTATATTTTTGAGTACGGGACAACATTTAGACTTTCGTTGGCGGGCTTTTGGATTGTGATTTTACGCATTTTGTATATATTTATCAACCTTCATCGTAATTTTGGACGCACTTGTTTGTTATATTATAAAATGATACTTGTTGAGTTTTCGACTCACATTTTCATTATTCTTATCCCTACAGATTAGTGGGCTTCGGATACATTAGCTTGGATGCGAATTTGATAGAAGTTTTGTTTATTTTGGTGAGTATTAGCTTGTCGCTCATATTGTAATCATATCGATTGTATTTTAGGTATTGAGATATGGTTAGATGTTAGCTTATAGTTCAATATGGGATTAGTTGGGCCATTTTGTTATTTGATAATGTATATTGTTTGTTAGTGTCAGATTTGTTGTATGATTGTATTGTTGGGTTATCACATTTCCTTACGATATTGTGAAATAGGTCGTAACCTATTTAATTGTCTGGAAGAGTAGTCTGGGAGATCCTATAATGGTTAATAATAATATTATTATTATTACTACCATTTTGGATTATATTTTGTTGTTATGCTAGGTCATGCCCGGATTTTAGGGTTTGTGTTTGGTTATTACTTTATAAATTTTGGGATTTAATTTTTATGAGTTATAATTATTTTGGATTATTTTTAGGACTTGCTTTGGTTTGGGACCGTGACAAGTAATGGTATCAGAAAAGAGTCATGAGAGGTGTTTTTGGTTAATTTTGAGGAACTAATTAATTGAATATTTTATATAGTACGTATTAAATGGCAGATAATAGAAATTCCGGATGTGGAGGATCAGGTTCGAGCCGAGTGGATGATTACGTTGTGATGATAGGTTGCGTGAACGACATTATAGACTGCATAATTCAACGACAAGATGAGGACTTAGCCGCTATGAGGAGAATGGTAGAACGCCCTTTGACAGCTTCAAGAGCAAGCACATCCTGAAATTTTTAGGAGAATTCGATCATATCAAAGCTGAAAATTGAATCCAAGGAGTGGAGAAGGTGTTTGAGGTGATTGATTGCCCAGAAGAAGATAAAGTTAAATTTGCCGCCTGTAAGCTGGAAGGAGAGGTGAATTGGTGTTAGGCCACTCAACGCTGAATTTTGGGGATGGAAAATAAAGAAATTTCGTGGGATGTCTTTGTGAAGTCGTTTATAAAGAAATTCTTCTCAACCAGCATCTGGGAGATTAAGAAAGGTGATTTTAGCCGTTTGAAGCCAGGAAATAAGACAACGGTAGAGTATGAGACGAAATTTATTGAGTTGTCCCGTTTTGCTCCCTACATAGTGGTGATGAGGCCTGAAGAGCTTGAAAAGTTTTACAAGGGCTCTATGATTTGATAAGGAAGCAACTTGTGCCTCTTTGTCTATGGACTTATAGCGAAGTGCTTGATTGGGCCCTACTTATTGAGCACGAGTAGTTGAGGAAAAAAAATTTTGAAAGGAGATCGGAGGGTAGGGGCCAAAGTTCTAAGACGGGAGACTCCCATTTAAAGTGCAAGGCTCAAGACAAGGGAAAGGCGATCGGGGTGAAGTCTTCATCGACGAAACCCCAGTATAGGAAAATGGTGTGTGAATTTTGTGGTAAAAATCATGTCGAGAGGCTATACTATCGTCAAAGTAGAACGTGTTTCCATTGTGGCCAAGTTGGCTATATGGCGAAGAATTGTCCAGTCTCTCCGAGGCATTCAGAGAGGAAGATCACTGCACCTGGAAGGGCCTATCCAGCAATGGCAAGGGACACAAGAGCGAGCCCTTCGGTGGTTGAAGGTAATATGCAAATTTTTGATTCTGTGGCGTATATTTTGATTAATCCTAGGTCCACACATTCTTTTGTGGCTCTTAAATTTATTTGTAAATTGTATGTGCCCCCTCAAATTTTGGAATGTCCATTGGTGTATCTAACTAGGTTAATAAATCTTTGTTGGCTGATATTATATATCCCCAATGTCTGATTTGAGTCAATGGATAAAAATTATTGGCAAATTTGATCTTACTAGATATGCCTGATTTTGATGTTATTTTGGGAATGGACTGGTTGGCATGTTATCATGCTAGTATAAATTGTTCAATAAGTTTGTTTTATTTTGTATTCTGAAGTATGAATCTTTTGAGTTTCAAGGAAGAGTCGGAAGGGAGGCAACTGGATTGATCTCAGCCTTACAGGCGAGCCACTCGATGAAGGATGAGTGTCAAGCTTATTTGGTGTATGTGACAACATTAGGGAGTCATAATGTGGCCATTGAAAATATTCCGGTAGTATATGAATTTGAGGATATCTTTTCGGAGGATTTACCTGGTTTTACTTTTTAATCGGGACATTGAATTTGCCATTGATGTTGTGCTAGGATTAGCACCGATTTTAAGGGCTTCCTATAGAATGACTCCATTTGAATTAAAAGAACTGAAGCAAAAATTGCAAGATCTGTTGGAAAAAGGTTTTATTCGGCCAAGTATATTGCCGTAGGATGCTCCAGTATTATTTGCTAAGTTGAAGAAATGTGAGTTTTGGTTGGAAGAAGTATCAGCTTTGGAACACATGGTTTCCAAGAGCTGCGTATCAGTAGATCCGAAAACGGTTGAAGCCGTGGCTAATTCGGATAAACCTACCAATGTTACGGAAGTACAGAATTTCTTGGGCTTGGCCAATTATTATAGACACTTTGTTGAAAATTTCTCAAGAATTGCGGTGCTACTGATGTGTTTGATCCAAAGGCGAATGATCTTTCATTTGGATGAGGATTGTGAGAGGCGTTTCTAAGAATTAAAGAATAGATTGTCCTCAACGTTGATATTGTCTATTTTCAATGGATTAGGAGGCTTTGTGATGTATTGTGCCACTTCTAAGAAAGGTTTGGATTGTGTATTGATGCAACTTGGTCGGGTGGTTGCCTATGGGTCAAGGTAGTTGAGGATTCACGAACAGAATTATCCTACCCATAATTTAGATTTGGCAACTGTGATTTTTGCGTTGAAAATTTAGAGGCATTACTTGTATGGGGAGAAATTTGTTATGTATTCAGACTATAAAAGTTTAAAGTATTTATTTTTGTAGAAGGAACTGAATATACGGTAATATAGACGGATGGACTTGTTGAAAGACTATGATTGCGAAATCTAATATCAGTCAGGGAAGGCGAAAGTGATTGCCAATACTTTGAATTGGAAATCTTCGAGTATGATAGCCTATTTAATGATTAAGGAATCAGATATGTTAGATGGAATGAAAGGTTGTACTATTCAATTACACTCCCAAGGGTCGAGGATGATTTTGTCGTATCTCTAAATGCAACCCGTGATTATGGAGATGATTAAGGAGACTTAAATGAGCAATCCGTATTTAATGGAGATTGCCGGAGATTTAGGAAATGAGTTGCGGGCAGATTTCAATATTCGGGCAGGTGGAATTCTTCATTTTCGAGATAAGATTTGTGTTCCAAATATTGAAGAATTAAAGGACAAAATTTTGAATGAGACTCATAGGTCAAAGTATACAATCCATCTCGGAGTAAACAAGATATATTGGAATATGAAGAAGAATTTCTGGTGGCGAAACATGAGGCTGGAGATTGCGGTATATGTGACAAGGTGCATACATTGTATGCTAACAAGTTAAGGCCAAGCATAAGAAGCCTTTAGGATTTTTGCACTCTCTGTCAATTCCCAATTGGAAATGGGCCCATATCACGATAGATTTTGTTTCGAGTTTGCCTAGGATGACGAAAAATTTGGATGCAGTTTGGGTGATTGTGGATAGGCTAATGAAGTCAGTTGACTTTTTACTGGTCAGGATGACGTTCTCAACGGATAAGTTAGCACATCTGTACATTAATGAGGTTGCATGGTATTCCAACTTCAATAGTTTTCGATCATGGTCCGAGATTTGTGTTTAAATTTTCGGAAAGCTTGCATAAGGAGTTGGGTACCAAGTTGAAATTTAGTACGGTGCTTCAACCGCAGACAGATGGTCAATTGGAGATGACTATTCAGATTTTAGAAGATACCTTAAGGACATCTGTATTGGAGATGAATGAAAATTGGGATAATTATTTGCTGCTAGCCAAGTTTGCATACAACAGCTATTAGTCGAGTATCATAATGGTCTCATTTGAGGCTTTATATTTGAGGCTTTATATAGACGAAGATGTAGGTCTCCTATTAATTGGGAAGAAATCAATGATTGTAAACTTTTGGGCCCCGATATTATTCAGGACACTTTCGATAAGATTAAGATTATTCGGGGTTGACTGATTGTTACTCAAAGTAACCAAAAGAGTTAACGTTGATAAAAGGAGCTCCAATTTAAGGCTTAAAGTGGGAGACCATATATTTTTGAAGGTATCTCTCAGGAAGGAAATTTCGATATTCGGAGTGAAAGGTAAATTGAGGCCAAGATTCATCATGCCATTTAAGGTGTTGCAGTGGGTTGGAGAAGTGGCTTATAGATTAGCTTTACCTCCGAGTTTAATGAATTATCATGATATCTTCCATATTTCTATGTTGAGAAAGTATGTGTATGATTTTTAGCATGGGATCGAGTATGAGCCATTGCAGATTGATGAGAATTTAACGAATGTTGAGGTTCCTATTCAGATCTTGGTAGATCTGAATAGGTGTTGCAGTGGGTTGGAGAAGTGGCTTATACATTAGCTTTACCTTCGAGTTTAATGAATTATCATGATATCTTCCATATTTCTATGTTGAGAAAGTATGTGTATGATTCTTAGCATGGGATCGAGTATGAGCCATTGCAGATTGATGAGAATTTAACGAATGTTGAGGTTTCTATTCAGATCTTGGATAAAAAGGATCAGGTGTTGTGGACTAAGACGATTCCATTGGTTAAAGTGCTTTGAAGGAACCACTTGCTTAATGGAAGACGCGACATGGGAACGTGAGATGAAGTTCGGGAGAAATACTCCTACCTATTTGAATTTTGAGATACGTAAATTTTGAGGATGAAATTTCTATAAGGAAGAGAGAGTTGTAATACCTGGTTCCGTCTGATTTGATTTGACATTATTAGTTTATTTTGGGTAAAAATTAGATATATCGAAAAATAATTGTGTAATGTGAAATTTAAAGGATATTCGGAGCAAGGAAGTAGTTTAACGCTGAGGCACGCCTGACACACGCTTGAGCGTGGTTTCCAGACTGGGGAGTGCCTGAGGCGGCACTCGAGCTTGGGATCTAGAGTAGGAGAGCTTGAAGGGCACTCGAGGGAGCACTTGTGAGTGCATGGGGTTAGGTGTGGCACCTAACGCACGTCTGAGCAGTACTCGTGCACTGATTTGGCTATATAACGCCTGACGCACACCATTTCGGTCATTTTGCACGGGAAGGAAGAGAGAGAAAGATGAGAAGAGGTAGTTCAAAGTTTTGGTTAAGGCAAATTTTCTTATGCTCTATTCTTGGTTTGTTTCCGTTTCCATTTATTTTTACTTACATTTGGTGGTTTTAGTATATACGAATGTTAGTTTACTTTCTCCCATTTGTTTTGCTCGTGCATGCATGTAGATTTACTAGAGGACTTGAGGTTTTGTTTTCATTTTGTTAATATTCGAGGGTTTTACTTGTTTATGAAAAATGGGTAGATCGTTTGAGGTATTATGTATATAAGTATATTTGCAAAAAAAGTCATGGAAACATGCATATGAGTCATGCATGTGGTATCCATACATTGTGCTTTGGGTCAGACTCTATTTTCGTTATGTGATTCGATATGTGACCTTTTCCGATAGAAAAGTTTTATAATTTGACATTCCTGAGTGAAAGTTTTGACCTTTTTGCCTGATAGGAAAGGCTTTATGATATATGATATAGAGGCCCTTCTCGGTTTGTGTTTTATGAAAACTATTGTAAGAAATTGAACTAAACTAATATACTCGGACGTCCTTATATATCAGTTAGACTTGACAACTGTACCTATCATCCAATAGTAGCAAACAAAAGTGACATTCGGTCCCGTTTATCGGAGATAATATGTAGTTGGCATGCCTATGGGTCTAAATAGTATTAATATGGCCTCAAGTTACCGGAAGTACGTGTAAATTTTTTTCAAATTAGTTTATTGGTCATTGATTCTCCGATTTGTGTATGTTTTAGATTTTTGATAGGTTTTACCTGCATTGACTTGTATTTGAGATTTCAATTGAGATTTGCAAGTTTTGCCCACAGTTAGAATTCAGTTGATCTCTTATAATTAGAACTCGTAACTTTCATTTTGGTTTATACTTTTGAGCACGACATCACATTCAGACTTTCATTAATGAGCTTTTGGATTGTGATTTTATGCATTTGTATATGTTTAACGACCCTCATCCTAATTTTGGATGCATTTGTTTGTTATATTATAAACTGATACTTGTTGAACTTTTAGCTCACGTTTTCATTATTCTTATCCCTTTAGATTAGTGAGCATCAAATACGTTGTATGGAGCTCGGATGCAAATTTGATAAAAGTTTCATCTATTTTGGTGAGTACTAGATGTTCAGATTGTAACCATATTAGTTGTATTTTGGGTATTGAGATACGGTTGGATGTTAGCTTATTTGTTCTGTATGGAATTAGTAGACCATTTTGTTATTTAGTAATGTATGTTGTAGTTAGTGTCAGATTTATGGTTTAATCGTATTGTTGGGTTGTTGCCTTTCTTTGCGATATTGTTGAGCAGGTCGTAACCAATTTAATTATCCGGATGAGTGGTCTGGGAGATCCTGTAACGATTAATGTTGTTATTATTGTCATTTTGGATTATATTGATGTTATGTCAAGTCACGCCCGAATTTTGTGGTTTGTGTTTGGTTATTACTTTTTAAATTTTGGGATTTAATTTTTGTGAGTTATAATTATTTTGGATTATTTTTAAGACCTACTTTGATTCGGGGCTGTAACAAAATAAGATGCTAGCATCATTCGTGATGCATCAACTACTCTACATTCAACTAACCATGATGAACACAAAAAACTGTAACCAAGCAATTGTAGCAACTGAGCAGAAGACACTAATGAGATTGCCAGCGGAACACAGAGAAACTACCAACAGCTGATTTCTTGCTACCTTTCACAATTCACACAAAGTTTGACACCAACGAGAACATGGACTTTGACACTCTCAAACTAATATCTGCCACAATGTTAATGCAATGAAAATATTGGAACTCATATTGATATCGGACGTGGCTATGTTGGCATCAGACACGCAGGGTGATATGTATTAATATCATACATATTGTTTAGAAACAATATTTGAGAATTGTAAGCTTACAATGCTATATCGGTCAATATATTAGCTGATATATCATCCATATATCAGCCAACAAATCACGATATATCACCGATATTGTAACATATCACGACACCATCATAGAATCAGAAAATATCAGTATCATGGGGCTCAATAGCGATATATACAGCTGATATTTGCAGTAGCAAGACCAAACCAAATCTCTACAACCTACTATTTTGATTCTGCCCGTTTCAACCAAGTTCCTAACTAAAACTTGGTAAAACTTCATTCCAAATCCTCATCAAACAATCACATCCAACAAAGCTGCCCCATGTAGAACTGAAATTCTTCTATCTTTTCCTACCTCTTTCTTGATCCGTACTGGAAAAAAAAAAGCGTCAAAAATGAGATTGAAGGATCTAATTCAACTCTACAAAGACCTGATAGATGAAACATGATTCAGAAGAATAAACAAAACATGGTAGTGAAAACTCATATTCCTCTAATCATTGGCTTTGGCATGGCTATCAGGTTCTGGATTGATAATTGGATTTGAAGACTACTCTTTGAAAGATGTTTTAGATGCACTTACCTTTCATGGAAGAATAATCTTATTCTCAAGGAAGAATATTGGAATTACTACTCTTCGCTTCGCTACTTATTCTGATCTCAGTTGCTTTGTATTTTTCATTGGGTACATCACATACATACAAAGACTAGAGCAAAAATCCGATTGAACTAATTCCTTCTTCACGCTCTTCCTTGCCGTCTTTTTTTAGGTCTAGAATGAGAGAGAAGAGAGAGTCTTAAATAGCAAGTATGAGTGAACAGAGACAGTTAATACCATATTTCAACTGGTTCCTTTGTTAATGAGAATGTAGTGGTAGCT